>JACJUY010000515.1:97167-139546 GCA_014220935.1 Platorchestia sp. MABIK | reverse complement strand
CAAAATGGATTTAGAGAATAAGACTATAAAAAACATCTTTATAAGGTCGCAATGATGACATACAAAAAAACGAACGAACTTTTTACACAGGGTTACGGAGTCGGAGGAGTAATTCTTTGACTCCGACTCCAACTCTTCTTTTAAAAATTTTGTGACCTTGACTCCAACTCCACCTTTTCAAAATTTTGCGATCCCAACACCGACCCCACCTATTCACAATTTTGCGGCTCCTACTCCCCCTATTAATTTTTTATGATCATTATTTTATTTCTTAAAGTTGGATGGTGTTGCAACCTGTGTTTATTTTAATATTCTTTTTTATCAATGTCATTGCAATTGGAAACAATGTGATAAAAATCAAGGTTTATTATTACATTTACTAGTGCGCACGGCCAGTCAAAAATGGCAATATTCAATGATAAATTTTCTTGATGTGGATGACAAACAAATGTATCCATCCTAACCGTACTCGTGATAAAAAATATTCTTGTACTTGTGCACTGGAGAAACTCGTATCACAGATTCGGTCATTATAACTATCCTTTTGAGCGTGAGAGAGAAATAGAAGAAGCGGACTCCAAACAAGCCCTGGATATTTTTAGGTAGTAGCAGGACTCGCAGAAATTCCACGGACAATGTCATCGTTAAGCTCGGTGAACCCGTGAAAAAATTCCGCCAACACTTCCTAACCTATGCTAACCTAACCTATCCTAGCCTAACATATCCTAACCTTTCCCAACCTGACCTTTCCTATCCTAACCAAACCTATCCTAACCGAACCTCTCCTAATAAAATGTCAAACAAATCAATGCACGTAAAGGCCATCTTTTAATGTTACACTGAGGAATTCGGTCTACATGATACCGTAAACTCAGACGAAAACAAAACAGAAACAAACAAATAAATATGCATCCTATGTTTCTTAAGAAGTGGACACTAAACAAATAAATAAATAGACACGACGGGTATTATTAGGTTAGATATATTACAGACACGTGCCTTCTGAGTGGGCATGCATATATTACAGTCGCATGCCTTCCAAATAGACACGGTAGGCAGTGCCTACCCTGAAAAGTTTAGATCGACATCAACAATTTATTTCTGCGACTAAACATATCTAACGGAATTATAATATTTGATCTAATTACTGTGCTCAAAATTCAAACATTGCAGATATATTTGGAGCTAATATATGGGCTATTGTATAATTAATATATGCTATTTCACGAGTTAAAATTATGGAAACCTAATTGTAAAAATTTCCATATTAGCGTATGCTTACTTAAAAACTGGGGAGTGAGCAAAAAATAGAAACAAAACGTGATAATGATCTAATTTATGACAATATAAGTCTTAAGGGGAGGGTTACCCCAACGGAAATTCTTTTTTAGCATTGGACCGATCTTCATGAAACTTGGTATAGGTACGTGAAATTTAAAAGGAATTAATTTTAGACATGTACTTTTTCCCATTTTCCCCATAGTAAATGAGGTGTTCGAAGAAAACGGAAGAAAGGGGGCTGGGGAAAATCTAACATTCCCATAAGATTTTGAGCTGTGGAAATGATATTGGTATCAAATGTTGTCATATTTTTTTCTCTACAACTTAGCGTGGGCTTTTTTGAATTTTGAAATATTTTTTTAAAAAGTGAAAAAAACGTGAAACATTTTTTTCCCTTTTTTTTCCAAAGAGACAAGTGTACCCCATCTCCTATTTTGAAAATCAACAAAAGCTCACGTTAAGTTTTACAAAATTCAATTTCATTTTTTATGCCAAAATCATCTCTGTAGCTCAAAAACTGAAGAATAACTTAGGTGTAGAAGACCGTATATTGAGATGGTCAGGACAGCCTCTTGTTAAACAAACAAGGATATGGCGATCGCGGCGGCTCTTCGGTAGGTAGGATACAGCCTCCTCGGATACAGCCTCGTAACTTTATCAACGCGTTCGCTAAGTGAATAAGTACTTTTTAGTTAATAAAAATGCATTTTGAAAATATTTTTTTTGGGGGATAACCCTCCTTTGAAAGAATCAAACAACATTCAAGGTATAACATTAGAAATGTGTAGAACATGACCCAAAAATTAGCTCGTGAAGAAAGCAAGGAAATCAATATTAAGTACATATGTACTATGTAATACTGAAAAATGTAATTAACATTACAGTTATTAAGATTATTTTAAGCAAATTAAATTTCCATTGTCAATAGGGATAATATAACCTGAAGACTACACCTTTTTCACTTCAAATTAATCCGAGTCAAGTTCAATTTAATCCAAGTCAAGTTCAATTTAATCCAAGTCAAGTTCAATTTAATCCAAGTCAAGTTCAATTTAACCCAAATCAAGTTCAAATTAATCCAAGTCAAGTTCAAATTAATCCAAGTCAAGTTCAAATTAAACCAAGGCAAGTTCAAGTTAATCTAAGTCAAGTTCAAATTAATCCAAGTCATATTCAAATTAATCGAACCCTAAGTTGAGTTAAAAATTTACATAACCACTTGTTAATTTGATCTTTTTTGTGTTAAATTTGAATCTATTGGATTTGATGAGCAAGACAGTCGTTTTTCCTTTTAGCAAGGAATACATAAAATTTTTACAATATAAAAACAAGCTGTCGTAAAATGTTGTAAGTATCCAGTATCAGGAGGCATAGTGTGATTCAGATCTTTGAGCGGTGTAAAAGATGCAAGTCAATTATAAAAACTTCGTATTATACTCCTCATTAAGGTTGCTTTAAAATTCTACATTGATGACAGTGTGCATACATTCAAATATTTATGTTCAAAAGGTAATTTTATGTTACACATACCAATAGTTTCGAGGATTTATTTACAGTTATAGATATTTATATGCGTGAAATTCCACTTTATCACATTTATATTTATATATATATATATATATATACATATGAAATCATATACATGCATATACAAAAGATTAATACCGGACGATATGTATATTTAATCTCTAATAAAATATACAAATGCGATTCACTGAGTACTAATGTACGATTCCGCTTGATTAGAATTTATAAGAGTACATTACTAAACAGGTACATTCCTGCATTAGCAAGAAAAATGTTGCCACTGCTCTCTAATCTTCATCTTTCAATGCATCATCTATCACTCTGCATTTTTCTTCTCGTGTTTTCTTGCATTTTCCTCTCTTTACTCCTCTTCTTACTCCTGCACGTATCTTTCCTTGTTCATCTTCACTTGTTTCATAGTCCGTTGATTGGTTGTGGAGATCCATCTTGAGGGAAGCGCTGGTCCAAATTCAATTAGAAACACTTTTCTTCTATACTCCTATATTAAAGAAATCGGTGCATAAGATACTGAAAAAGGTATTTTTAGAATTATTTTAAAAACCGATGGTACGGAATACAACATTACATACATAAAATCAAAATGTATTAATATATATGTATGTAAAATTTGACTGTCATTAATTTCAATTTGACTTGGATTAAATAGAACTTGACTTGGATTAATTTGAATTTGACTTGGATTAATTTGAACTTGAATTGGATTAAAATTGAACTTGACTTGGATTAATTTGAAGTTAAAAAGGTGTAGTCAATTTCAAAATATCATGACCTAAAAACTAGTAATCTTTATGATTCTAACATAACTTAAGGTTTCATCAGTCAATACATCATAGCACAACTTAAAAACTACAGCCTTTTCACTTCAAATTAACCCAAGTCAAGTTCTGATTAATCCAATATAAGTCCAAATTTATCCAATCCTAAGTTTGGTTAAGAATTGACAAAATCACTCGTTAATTTTAGAGTTTTCTGTGTTAAAGAAAGATCTATTGGATGTGATGAGCGAGACAATCGTTTTTCCTTTAAGCGAGGAATACATAAAATTTTCGCCAATGTTGCAATCTAAATGCAAGCTGTGGTAAAATGTGCTAAGTATCCAGCAATAGGAGGCTGAGTGTGATTTAGATGTTTGAGCGGCGTAAAAGATACAAGTGAATTATAAAAACTTCGTATTATACTACTGATTAAAGTTGTTTGAAAATTCTACATTATTGGCAATATGCATCCATTCTAATACTTATTTTCAAATGGTAATTTTATATTACCCAAAGCAGTTTCGAGGACTTATTTACATTCATATACTTCTATTATATTATACTTCTGATTAAAGTTGTTTAAAAAAATTCTACATTATTGGCCATTTGCATCCATTCAAATACTTATTTTCAAATGGTAATTTTATATTACCCAGAGCAGTATCGAGGACTTATTTACATTCATATAGAGATTGAAATGCGTGTAATTACACTTTATCACATATATGAAATCAAATGTACATGTAACTACATAAGATTACCATTGGACGATTTTGAACACTCAAAAAACAACTAAATTCACGTATGGACCATTCTTCTTCATTTAGTGTTATGTACAACGACGAATTTCTGTAAATTTCCTTTCTGAAAGATCATGATCAAAAACCAGCGTCTATTTCTTCATAAATTTGTAATTACTTACCAATTATTGAGCCCGAGTAGTGTGGAGAATATCTTCTTGTAACAGCGGTGATGCGTAAAATTTTTGGCCACCGACCGAAATATTCTGACGAGCCCGTTCTTTACCGTATTGCGCCGAAGATACCAACGAATGACTTAGTAGGCTCTTCTGCGCTCTTATATAGTCGCTGGGGGTATCTTTCTATTGGCTGCCATGAGGAAGGCAGGGGCGGTCTTGCCATAATTTAATTTGGCCAAAGGCTTCGGGCGCGCTCCGCAGCCTGACCGCTAAAGTGATATTTATTCTGGCTTGATTTTGTTAGGTTACATCCAGGGGTTGGCAAAACGTAGAACATGAAAACTAAACTTGAAAAATAAAATTAAAAAATAGTATAATTCTATTTTGGATTTTTTGCAAGGTGATTCGACTATTTTTATCCAGAAATATACATAGGCCCCAAAAATATAATGAGTGAGACGACTTCGACCCTTTGTCGAAAAATCAATGAAAATTAAAATTAAAATTTAATTAAATAATATATAGAAACTTAAATTGCAAATTCATACAGCATGCTTATTATTTTGTAAAGTTTGATATATGAGGTGATGAACTTTAAGGCAATTCAAGACTTATTAGGGTCACCAGACGCCTGGGCAGGCATCAATTAGGGGACAATAATTTAGTGAATGAACAATTAAAGTTGAATTACTATTTAGGTAATAAGGCCACTATGTTTCAGAAGGAGTGAGGCTCCCGTGGCTAGACTTCGCCACGATAGTCAACGTATTTATCCAACCACCGATTGTAAGGCAAATGAAAAGAGGGGCTCGCCTGGTGGGTTTTATTTTTGGTAGCTGCACTGCGTGCAACACTGGTTGTGTTGAGCCTTCGAGGTCCTCGAGGTCCAATCCTTGCTAGCAGAGCTTCGAAGCGATGTCTTCCCGGCTCAGGTTGTTCCGGTACGGGAAGGAGTGGTTGTGAGTGTGCACTTCGTTTAAGTGAGGTGTGGTAAGCTTTAACTACAAGGGACTCAGGAATGGCAGTTAATCACTGAGGCGAATGAAGGCGGAATAAAGAAGGAGTATGAAGGAGGCAGCCTCAATGAGAGGGTGCAGAGTTTTTGAGGACTGTTTTCAGAGTGTTACTGAATAGTTGGTCTATCTTGGTTTTGTGCCTCTCATCAGTTGCTCAAGATGTGAACTTAAGGGGTGACTGAGGAGATGGCAGGTAGTGTGGGTGTGTAGTGTCTCGTTGATCTCCTGGGCGGGAACAGTAGGCTGGGTTACTGTGCACAGGCTAGAGAGCGTATTCTTATTCACATGCAAGGCCGTCACAATCTAAGTATCACAAGGAGAACCCTGAACAAGTTAGTCTCTACCATACTCAGATCGCAGCTCTGGCGTCTGAGTGCCAGTCTGAGATATATTAGCACCTTGACATAGGTGACTTTTTAGAAACTAAATGAACAATTTCTCTATAGGTGAAAACTTTTTGCAGTCACTGGCAAAGCCAGGGTTTTAAGGTTTAGGTGGCTAACTTTATTTCACAGTTCAGCAAGGAACATGCATCAATTACAAAAGTAGTGAGGTATTTTATCATATTACAAGGATTGATAACCTTGGTCTACTCAGCATGTAGCTGTGGTTAAATTAACTGACTTCCCAAGTGATTGACAGTTGAGCAGCGTAACTTAAGAGAGCTGTACCTAATTTGCCGCTAAATAATTTACACAACTAGAATGCATGAAATTTAAGCATGGCTTTAATTTTAAGTCTAAAGATATTCTAGGCTTCACAGATCGGCTGTCAGCTGGGTGAATGCAGATACAGATTGTGTACCTACATTAATGACACAGTATGTTAATCTAGTCTATCAAGTTTAGCTAGGAGCTTATATTTACAACAAGGGTTTTCCATGTTGAGTTAGCTATATCACATACAAACTAAGTGGCAATAATACCTAAACTAACACTGATATTTTACAGCATGGCACAACAACAGAGAATTTGGAGGTTGTGTGTCTTGATCTACTTTGAGGTTACAAAACTTAAATTTAAACGCAGTAGAAAACTAATGTATTTAAGCGTGATTAGGCATGTCAATGAAGATACACATGTTGAGCAATCAGTGAGCTTAGCTAGAAAGTTTCTGGTATTAATTAATTCAGGAATCTTTGTAAATAAGAAAGTTAAGTTTACATTCTACAAGGTTGAGCTAATTTTACTAAAAATACATGACTTTATACAAGGTGCTTAACACAGACAATTTGTCTTTAAAGATCTTGAGGCACATATTGAATGACTAGTGATTTCACTAGAACAGAAAAATATAACACGCAAGATGACTCAGTCAATCTTGCACACTGTCTCTCAACGGTTGGAACACTAGGCACAATGAATGGTAAGATAAATCCTATCTTATAATTACACAGAAAAAGGTATTAATATTTCCACAGTAATAACACCATTACACAGACAAGAGGATAATCGAGGTCTCACCCGTAAAACTAAAAACAAGAGCACCAGGCACAATACTGTATAGTGTGTGGGTCGCGTTCTCCAAGATGGAGTCTTGACTAGCTGTTGCCATAACGCGCAGGCGAAGATCGAAATAACATTTTCGGTGAAAATTTTTTGAGCACAATTTTAATAGAGTTCAGGGTTTTATCAATGGGAATTAGTTATAGAAAATTATGAAAATGTTTGTGTTGATGGTATTAAATTTTTATACTGTGAAATTAATAATTTGTGAGAATTGGCTCGCATGGACCTTAAGAGTCCACTACAACTTTACGACTTTTTGTACACTTCCACGCAAGAAAAAATATTTCGTCCGAAACTTGACCAAAAATAGGTTTGATTTTTTAATTCTCTAATGTGCAATAGCTAGTCCACTAAAAAATAAAAATTATGAATTCTTAAGCATGTTTTATTAATAAGAATGTATCCGTTCATAAGTACAGGGCCTTTCCCATCGTTCCGAAAAATTTCCCATCTAAGCTTAAAAAATGATATTTCAAAAAAAAGTAACACAAAACCAGGAAATTTTGTTAGTTCATTAAATAAATCATGGAAAGAAAAGTTTGATTCGATTTAAGCGCCTTCAATATCTCTCTGACAGCTTCTACACGTTATGAGTGAATTAAATAAAAAAGGTTTTAATAAATATTCATGATAAGGCAAAAACTGAAAGCGTTGTCGAGCTTATTTGGGCCCAACTTCAACCTGCGCCACTAGATCAAACAATTCAAAGAAAAAAATGTTGCACTCAGAAATATTCTCGCAATCTCAGCATGGTTGGGAGTTTTCTTTTAACAGGTGAGCATTAGCTGCTTGAGGGTACATAATTGTTTCCTCATATTCTGATTATGTATCAAGAGATAGTCAAAACGTGAGTTGCAGCAAAAGTTCGACACAGTTTAACAAGCAAACGGAAAAGATCTCGAAATTGAAATTATGACTGTGAAATTATTTTAGCTACAATTTAGTTCATTCAAACGCAGCATAATTTCACATGACTATTACGGGTTCCTCATTAATTCGTTAGAAATGAAAAATCACACTCTAAGAGCTCAAGAATCAAGTATATATTACAATCTACAGATCTGAATACCACAAATGTAATTATTATCACTCACACCCAATACTCGTATGTTACTGAACTTCCGATGGAAATTATACAGAAAATTGTTTTCTATTTCTCCGATAGATAGAAAATCTATCCGAAACTGCCGTCGTCTTGCGACCACTTGATATATAACTGCTATGTTGTCGTATCATAAAGCAGGCCCGGAGGTATAGGAAGCGTTGCTAGTCGTGTTAACTCGAGACGTCTTCCTCTGAATGTATGGCTATTTAGCATTGATATTTAGCATTTTAGCATGATATTTTTAGCATTGAGTTCTACGTATATAGTCTGAGCAATAGAAATGTGTGATGAAGTTGATTATTATGGATTAATGACTAAAATAATAATGTACTTTCCCAAGACACGGTCGTTCACGCTTGATCTTTTGCCAATAAGCTGAAAATTTACCCTCCAAAATCAAGCTCGCAAATTTTGTTGAGGTATAGGGGAAAATTCCTGTTGAACGTCAAACATTAAAGTTTTAATTGACGAACATAAAAAATTTCGAGAATCAATTTTCATACGTATAATAAAACGTCAGGTGTCTCCTTAATTAAGTGAACAAATATATTTATAGATTTTTGTGTGTAATTGCTTCTATGTTATTACAATGGGGATCTCATGGAACACATAAAATTTGTAGAGAATTTTCTACACTTAGTATGTTGCTCAACCATGTATTTTGAATACGCAGGTTTCATTCATATGTTTCATTCCTGCAATAATGAAGGGTTCATCACTTAGCACTGTGAGACCCGAATCGAAAATCGTGAAATTTGTAATTTGTAATGTGGAGACCATTTTTCATCATAATTAACTTCTTCCTTCAATACAGCTTACATTCGACTGGTACAGAGTTTCATAATCATAAATAATGAGACAGGTTTTGCTCGGTTGGTTGGTCCGCCTCTTTTTCACGCTCTTAAAGGATGCTTAATGACTGAATCTGTGATACGAATTTCACCAGTGCACAAGTGCAAGAAAATTTTAATTGCGTGTTCTATTAGGATGGATTTACTTGATTGTCATCCAGATCTGGAAGACTTGTCTACAAAAATTACCGAATCCCGTTTTTTTTTTTACGGGTCGTGTACACAAGTACATGAATGATTGCGTTTAAGTTTAAATGATTTATCAAAGTTCTGTTAGTCGTAAAACTCAGCGACACGGCAAATGAACTCAACGTTGGTTTTTTTAAGACAGTCCTAGTTGGGCCCTAAGACCAGGATTACCACGCTAAAACTGCGACTGAAATTAGTGTATTGCCACGATTACTAAAACACTGCTATTAGGTCAACAATAATTATTGTTACAATATTTCATTCGCTTCGCAGATCGAGAAGTGGGTTGAGCGACGCCACAATTCGGGGCGGTTCCAAACTCCTGACGCGCCTCCCGTTGTGAGTGTGGCAGAGTAGGAGGAGGAGCTTTCGTCGTGGAGCCAGGCACAGCGTTAGCCGTGCCAGGCACTCGGAGTGAGCCTCTTAATTGTTTACCACAGTGTGTTTACCGAGGGGACCGCTTCCATAAAGCCTTGCGCTTCTATCAATGCTTTTAGCTCGGAACGACCTCAAACGACACGGTCGGCCAGCTCGGTAATGACGTTATTAAAGTTGTCTTTGTTTTTTGCAGGACTAAGCTCTCGTGCTGGCTCCCGAGGCCTGTTCTATATCGAAACCAAGTCTGACGAGTAAAATGACGAGATACTGCTCAACAATACTTTGAATTTTGCATGAGGCTTATGTTTAGTTCAACCTAACCAAGCAAATGTTAATATAAGCTGGAATACTGAGGTAAAAACGAATGTTTGTGTTTGACCCATATGGGATTACACGCTCCCCTAGCAAAAAACAGAGTGCCAGTTTTCATTCCACAAAACCAACACAAAAATAAAGAACAATAGAACACATATAACTACAAAATCCGTTCAATAAACACTTAAAATTGTTGTTCGATCCATAATATCGGTAGAAATCCAGTAATTATTCGTTATAACGGAAAATCGAACACGATTTTCAATCTTGTGAGCAAATCATTGGTAAATTTTAGGTCCGATAGTGATATCACCTGAAATATTTCAAGTTTTTTCTCAAGTCATTTTTCATGAGACGAAGTTATTTCTATTCTGAAATCGTCCACAGTAGTGTAGGACCCGTATTTCGTTTAAGTTAGTTAAACAAGAAGTTGGGACCGTTGAAACATGCACTTTTCATTCAATAACAGTTGGTCGAAAATACTTCGCTGTAGAATTACAACGATTTGAAGGTTATTCCGGTTTTATAAGAGTTCCATTACATCAAAAATTAAAATTTGTTTGTTCACATTGTTTTTTTTTTTGCTGTAAAGGTATTAACGACAATGAAGCGAGTAGCCAATGCTGAATTAGCCGATTTATGCTTTACTTGCTGTGCAGCAACAGAAAATTCTAGGGAGGCTGTCCTAATTAACACAGCAAGATATTCCAGTAGACATGTTCTAGCGCATCAAATTTTCATAGCCGTACACGAAAATTGTGTGAAATTACGGAGCACTTTACTGTGTACAACCTGAGGACGCCGCTTAGAAGATTAGATCTAGCCATGGAGCAGGTAATACTTGAAAATTTTCGATATAATACAACGACAAATGATAAGCAAGCAAAATTGTATTATGTTAAAAACTTAATAATTGGACAATTTTGTTGAGCTGAAAATTGGAAAAGAAACTATATGTAGAAGAGAGCGTCAGTCTTGTTATTCTATCAAGTGTGTCTACGAGAATGTTTTCTCCTGACTTAAATTGATGTTCGCCAATGCGCTTGTGCGACATATACTGCGTTCTGCCTTGCCTTGAGAATAGCTAACACAGGAATTGCTGTAAAACAATTCCAAAGAATGAATTGGAATGGCACTTATTTAGAAAGTCCCGGAATGATACTAAAATAGAAAAAATCATGCGATTCGAAATGAATCGTTAAATTGAGAATAACCTGACCTCTGCTTGTTGTAAGTTAAAGCGAAAGCGGAACTTTAATTTAACTAGAGTAATTAAGTGCAAATTTTAAAATTAACTTAAGTAGAACTTGGTCAGCATACGATTGAACTCTTGAACTTAAGATGGAATTACTACACTAACAGTCGATTTCATTTCAACAAAACAACCAATTAAACCTTATTTATTAGCATATTTATGTATCCTTTAAGCGTAGAGATTTAACGGCTTTCAAGTTAAAAAAGCTACATAAATGCTGAAAATACCCAAATAATGGGAGCACTCATGCGAGCGATGATACAACTCAACTTCAACGCTACCTTCAGTAATGAGTTCAAATAAAATTATAGGTCAGGGGTTCTCAACCATTTTTACACCCCGCATCCCTAAAGAAATTTCATTCCCACTTAAGTTAGGCCCCCTGAAATAAAACTGTCAACATACAGCCAATATCATATTTACCTGGACTTTTATCGCACAAGGAATATCGTTCACATTAGATTGGGGAAGCCAATACAGTCAAACTTGAAAAAAATGTAATAAATACGTACTGTTGGAGCAAAATTATTTTGAGGAGAAGCTAAACCTCATGCTCGGAGATAATAATGAATTTGAACTTTTGTTTCATGATCGAAAGGAAAAGTTGAACGGAAAATTTGAAGGACTTGTTTCTACCGTTAATCTCCTAAGCCAATTGATTGCAATTCAATCATGGAAGGGTACAATCATATAGCTTTTATTAAGAGTTCCGGGTAACAAAAATGTCTTCGTAAGTGCATGCACGTTCAGTATTCACATCTAAATCTAAAAGCAGAATCCAAATGAAAATTATCTTGGTATGACGAGTAGAGTTAACAAACCAAAAATTTAGCAGCGCGAAATTAACTTGAGCAATGCAGGAATGTACTACACGGGTACACATTGTGAGCAAGAGACACCGAAATCTTTAATCATGTTATAAGTTTCCGTTCTTAGCATTGGGGTAGGAAAATATTAAAATTATTTATATAATTGTTCAAAAATAAAATCATTTATAAGTGTTTTTAACTGTAATTGTAGTTTGATATATCCAGACTTTAAAAAATAAACGATTACGAGCATCATCTACACACAACAATGAACCACATGCGGATTGACCTAGTCTTATTTACTAGTGTTTATTCAACGGTTTTAAAATTATTGCTAGTCCTAGTCTTTCTAGTGTCGATTACAATCGAAGCAAGCAAGTCAATCTCTAAACAAATTGCTTTCTGCTCCTAAACCTATACCCATGAAAGTTTGATAACGCTACAGTGCGGAAAAGTTGTGAATCCCCATAAAAATAATGTGTGCAAAAAATTAGCCCTCTAAGTCGAAATCTTCAAGACTTAGTGCCGCCTAGGAGCCAAAATTTTGAAAAATGTCCGAAAAACGCCATTATTATAAAAATTTCCAGAAATTATTTATTTTTATTATTTCTTTTGCCAAAGCAATAAGAGTGTGTTAAAATGTGTCACTTTATTATATTTCATATTTCAGGACGATCCGATAACATCTTCATATGCCGCCAGCGTCACATAAATTGTCAAAATGCGGTAAATTAGAGTTATTTTTCACTTACGTATTTTTGTTGAAAATATAAAATTTCAGAATGCATAACTCTGCTATACTCAGCAAATGATGTGAAAATGTGTTGTTAACCATCATGCAACGTGTTTAAGTCCTGTGATTTTTTCTTCACATGCCGCTAACTATTTTAGAAAGAGTCATAAAAATAATTAAAACAAAATAAATAGAAGAACCAACGTTATAGAGAACACTTATTAAATCAAAAGTTTCGGAAAAAAATTGTTCTATCATCAGTGCTGAAGGAAATAAAAAGGATTTTCAGTCATGAATAAGAGGCTAAGGTCTGAATAGAAATACAAAGCAAAATCTCATATGAATAAAAAAAAAATCTATTTCTAACGACGAAAGCACCATACTTAAGCGTATAGGCTAACCATTTAAATCAACATTGTACAGCAAAGAAAAATTCTCTATAATTGGTACACATTGTGCAATTAAAATGGCCAAAGTAGAGCCGCGCGTCTGACATAACTTAATTACAGCGTCGATAAGCCCAGCCCCACCTCACGCCAGTCGCCAGTTCTCAGAACGCCGATATGCATTTCACTCATTTCCCAGTTCAGTTATTAAAAATTTACAAAGGTTTCACTTAGAATAATACGCTGCTCTGTATTCACACGTTACTTTGTGTTTATTCCAATGCATGCACATTTTAATCTTTTTTAACTTTTTTCGAGTAAACAACTGTGAAAAACTGTCCTCGGGTAGAAATGTTTTTTTGCCAGCTATTCACTTTGCCTATTTCAAATTACAAACACCTCGTAAATAATTCAGAATCATAGAATGTAAATTTAGTGATGGGATTAATCGGCGACACAAAAACATACTCATTGATAAAAACATTTCGCTCATGTGATGATCAATTTTCATTTCTCCCACAGATCTTAACATGAAACAAGTTTTGAAAGTTATTTGATTGTTCTTAACTTTCTATTTAACACTCCGTTCACGAAGTGTAGGTTTACTAAAACACTCTATAAAATTTGATATTCCTGTCAATTTATAGTCCTCTAGTTATCTAACAATGTGATCTGTGTATTGTTTTTCATATCGTTTTATCTGTTTTTGCATTTGATTTACTTTTTTATTATTGTGATTGTAATATTTACTTTGTATTTTTCAGCCTGAAGATGATGTTCGTTTTGTTGCTTTTTATAAATAGACAGTGATATCAAATTTTGTAGAGTGAATGTTTTTGCAGGTATGATTAGCAATTTTCTTCGTCTTTTAACGAGTGAAAAACTGGAAAAATTCCTTAAGGTTGAGAAGTTAGAAACGAAATTCACGTTCATTAAGGCTACATACATTTCTTTCACTTGCTACACACCGTAACTTTTTTTCGATGATCTTTTACGGATAAAGACCTGCAGCACCCAGTTTTTTGCAATTTTACTCCAATACATGCGGTAAAATTTCTTTTCTGCTTCAGAGAATATTTCGGCTTGAACTGTTATTTATCAATTGTAAGAGCTGGTTAGCTTACGCTTCTATACATTCCGCTTCAGATCATTGTCATGAATTTATTTAGTTTTTCAAGATCTTTCAATATCAGTTAACGAATTGAGGAAAAATAGTAATTTCAGTTGGTACGTTAAGATATTTTAATCAATTTTGCGATAGAAAAAATTGTATATAATCGTGCAATCAGATAATCATTATTAGCTACACTAAATGTTCATTTTCATTTTTTTCTCTTTAAAAACAGGCAATGGAGGCACTCAGAAAAAGATGAAGTGATTAATTATTTCGTGAAACTGCTAACATATGTCATCGCGTGAAAAATACATGAATGAACACATTGCTTTCTGAAGATCAACGGTGATGTGAGAAATCTAAATAGTAATTGCCATATTGTCTAAACTTTGAAAGTTTATGTCGGAATGTCCTTGCTACTGAAGATTTTCAGTACGAGTTAACGAGTAATTTCGATGCTACTTCAAATCATTGTTCCATAATAAGAGTGAACGCACAATATCTGAAGATACTCTTGCACTGTGATAGCATTTCACTTTGTAGGTGATGAAGTGATGAGAATTATTGTGAGCAAGACCAATCCTTCAGTATCGATTCGTACACTATTATAATAGAAGTGCGCTTAAAGCAGACGCACTACACAGCGCATGGTGCCCTACGTGCACTGTTACTCTGGTGTTACTCTTATGTTGATCAAATTTAGCGTTATTTTATGCACAAACTTAATATACTATTAGTCGTTTGAGATGTCACCGACCATTTTCTGCTCAATTGCTTATCTTCAAGTTTATTGTTAGTTACTAGTATGCTCGACCCGTCAAAAACGAGTGAAAAATTCAAGTTTCCTTAAATAAGTCTCAAGATATGGATGGAAAACAAATATATCCATCCTAATGGTAACCACGATTATAGTATTCTTGTACGTGTGCCCTGGGGAAATTCGTGTCCCAAATGCGGTCAATAAGCGGACCGACCTAGTAAGCCATGACCGTGCATTAATAATTATTACTAAGTGCATAAAGTTCTCGACAAATATTATGTGTTCAATGAGATTCTCATTTTAATAACATAGGAGAAATTACGCATAAAAACCTGTAAATCTTTTGATTTTTTATTTAGATATATAGGGAGACTTATGGCGTTTCATTCTGTAAGATATGATTATTATAAAACTGTGTATCAATCGAGAATGAAAACTGAATTGAAGGAAGGACCTGGACTTGGAATTTTGCTATCATGACCTGGAGAAATAAGTTAAATGTGTGTTTGAAAATCTGAAGAATTATTTTAGCCCTGAGGTTCCATCGAAAAACGTTAGTCCAAAATTTTATCTTGCTGATTTACTTTTCTCGGTTTTCGATTCGAGTCTCACAGCACTGTCTGATGAATCCTTCATCATTGTAGTAATGAAACTTACGAATGAAACCTGCAAATCCAATTTACATGGTTGAGCAACATACTGAGTAAATAAAGTTCTCCACAAATTAAATGTGTTTAATGAGATTCCCATTGAATAACATAGGAGAAATTACGCACGAAAAAAAAATAAAATTCAGTTATTTATTTTTTCACTTAAGGAGATACCTGGTGTTTTATTGTATAAGTATGATTGATGCTTTCACAAATTCATCTATGTTATAATTCTACTTGTTCCTTCGTTAGTTAGTAACTTAGTTATCACGACCGTTACTCTTTATGACTTACTACACCTGTTTCACTTCAAATTAATCCGAGTCAAGTTCAATTTAATCCAAGTCAAGTTCAATTTAATCCAAATCAAGTTCAAATTAATCCAAGTCAAGTTCAAATTAATCTAAGTCAAGTTCAAATTAATCCAAGTCTAGTTCAATTTAATCTAAGTCAAGTTCAAATTAATCCAAGTCATATTCAAATTAATTGAACCCAAAGTTGAGTTAAAAATTGACATAATCACTTGTTAATTTGAGCTTTTTTGTGTTAAATATGAATCTATTGGATTTGATGAGCAAGACAGTCGTTTTTCCTTTTAGCAAGGAATACATAAAATTTTTACAATATAAAAACAAGCTGTCGTAAAATGTTGTAAGTATCCAGTATCAGGAGGCATAGTGTGATTCAGATCTTTGAGCGGTGTAAAAGATGCAAGTCAATTATAAAAACTTCGAATTATACTCCTCATTAAGGTTGCTTTAAAATTCCAAATTGATGACAGTGTGCATACATTCAAATATTTATGTTCAAAAGGGAATTTTTTGCTACACATACACATAGTTTCGAGAATTTATTTACACTTACAGATATTTATATGCGTGAAATTCCACTTTATCCCATTTATATTAATATATATATATATATGAAGTCATTTACATGCAACTACAAAAGATTACTACCGGACGAAATGCATATTTAATCTTTAAAAAAATTTTAAAAATTCGATTCACTAAGTACTAATGTACGATTCCGTTTTATTACAATTTATATGAGTACATTACTACACAGATACATTCCTGTTTTAGCAAGAAAAATGTTGTCACTGCTCTCTAATCGTCATCTTTCAATGCAGCATCTATCACTCTGCATTTTTCTTCTCGTGTTTTCTTGTATTTTCCTCTCTTTCTCCTTTTCTTACTCCTGGGCGTAAATTTTCTTGTTCATCTTCACTCGTTTGATAGTCCGTTGATTGGTTGTAGAGATCCATCTTGAGTGAAGCGCTGATTCAAATTCAATGAGAAACACTTTTCTTCTATTAGAGATATCGGTACATAAGATACTGATAAAGGCATTTAAAAAGTTATTTTAAGAACCGGTAGCACGGAATACAACATTACGTTCATAAAATCCAAATGTATTCCGATATATGTATGTAAAATTTGACTGTCATTAATTTTAATTTGACTTGGATTAAATTGAACTTGACTTGGATTAATTTGAATTTCACTTGGATTAATTTGAACTTGACTTAGATTAAATTGAACTTGACTTGGATTAAATTGAACTTGACTTGGATTAAATTGAACTTGACTTGGATTAAATTGAACTTGACTCGGATTAAATTGAACTTGACTTAGATTAAATAGAACTTGACTAGGATTAATTTGAAGTGAAAAAGGTGAAGTGTTCACGACCCGTCAAAAATGACAGGATTAGATGGTTTCGTTCTAACAAGTCTCAAGAAATGGGTGACGAAAAAATTGGTCCATCCCAATGGTATCCGCAATCAAAATATTCTTGTATTTGTTAACTGGTGAAATTCGTATCCCAGATACATTCATTAAGCCTTTTTATGATCTTCAAAGGCGTACGCACCAACCAAGCAAGCAACAACTGTGTTGTAGAAGACGCCTCCGTAGCATTTGTTTTAGTACCGTTCTTACAACGATAGTTGTAATTACGCCTGAAATTTTAGTCCAGGCATACGAGAAAAAGATGTCTTCAAGTCAACAGCCTAGGCTTCCCGATGATTCAGTGAGAAACACGTTTTGCGCTTAAGGGTTAAGTTGTACTAAAAAAATGTGTTTAGTTTTCATGTGTTTCGACTTTAAAAATTATCATGAACTTTCGTTGAGTTGTGTAAAAATCTTTGTATTTGTACTCTTCACATAAGAATTCATTTGTTTTTTTTTTCTCTGCAGAAACAAGTGTCAATAAACGAAAACTTCGTCTCGAATAATCTTTCATTCCCAGGAAACAGAAAACAAAAAATAGTTTTCAACATGTGTATTATCATACTTTTATAAAAAACATCAGGAGTCTCCTCAAATAAATATGTAAAAATGGGAGAGCAAAAACCCCTGAAAAAAAATTAATTTTACTGAGAACGTTTTGGGCTAATACCCATCATCTGCTCGTTAAAAAGTTCTCCATAAACCGTATTCTGAAATTTTGATTTTGGACCGAATTCTGAAACTTAAAACTGAATTACTTCCCCTCCTTTCTAGACATTTCACAAGCATAAAATTTCATATATTAAGAAACAAATTTACAATTGGTTCTTTTTCCAGTTATAAAGACAAACTTCCTTCTACCATGCAGGCCTCACTAGTATATTCATACAGTAGCGCACGATGTGCATCTGAGTACTTTGGCATGACCACACGTACTCTCGGAGCTACATAGAGTGGCCGAGCGTATGTTGGAGTTACTTATCATGGTTCGCGATCAGGCTGAAATTTGCAATTTAACTCCTCAGTCTAGTCATTTTAAAGCAGTACGTGTAGTTTCCAGTGTTTTAGATCTTAGAATTTTAAAATCGCTTTTCATTTTCAAATGTGTGCCTTCACTTGACCAGTTGAGTTCATACTTTCTTAGCATCATAGGTTCTTAGTTGTGTTTCGTGTTATTTACTGCATTTCTATTTTTTTAGCTTATTTTACTTTTAATTTCGTGTTTGTGTCTGCTCATTTCTATTTCAGTGATACAGTACACGTCAGATTCTTTTAATGAGCTAATGATGGGTATTAGCCCGAAACGTTCTCAATATAATGAATTTTTTATCAGTAATTTTTGCTCTCTTATTTTTATTGAAATTGATAAAATTCCAGAAAATATACCTGAATAAATATTTGTATTTATGTAAAAATATTTCGATATTTTATTTTTACGCGGAATTCCTCCTACGTTATTACAATGGGAATCTCACTGAACATATTAAATTCGTGGAGAATTTTATATACCTAGTATGTTACTCAACCATGTATATTGAATACGCAGGTTTCATTCATAATTTTCATTACTGGAATGATGTAGGGTTCATCACACCAGAAACGAAAACCGAGTAAAGTATATCAGCAAGATGAAATTTTGGAATGACATTTTTCAGTTTTCAGACAAAAATCTACGGATTTACAAACACATATTTAACTTACTTTTCCAGGTTATAATAGTAAGTCAAGTTCAGGTCGTTCCTGAAGGTCATTCCTCCAATTCAGTTTACATTCGATTGGTACCCAGGTTCATTATAATTATCCATTATACATAAATAGGGTTTATTAAAAAGGGACCAAAAAAATTCTTTAAAAACTGTTGATCCAATGAACGGATTTTTGAAAACAAACGGCAGGAAAATCCTGAGATTCATATCTTTTATTTGGGCTAATTGTTGAAGATGACATTCTTCATGTGGTATCCACTCGGCTGCAGGCAATATTGAGCGCGTATTTGCATACTTCTCATTGTAGCACTGGTGAGGGTGGGACCAATCAATATCATTTCTGAGATGATGGCGCCCTTGAGTTGATTCAGATCCGTCGGGTTATCAAGATAAACCTTTGCCTTTCGTTATCCCCCAAGAAAAAAGACCAATGGAAATAGATCAGGAGACCATGCAGGCCACTCAACGTCACTGAATCTTGAAATCAGCTTTCCGGGAAATTGGTTACGCAGGATGCCCATGTTTTCCTTGAGGTATGGCATATTTCCCGTCCTGCTGCGAGTAGAGATTCGTAATATTCATGGTGTTCCCTGTAGGAATAAGGAACGTCTTTAACAGGTCTTGGTATTGCTGGCCCTTAACAGTAACTGCTTGGCCAACTGCGCACCAAACAGCTACCCTTTCTGAATGAAGTGGAGTTTCCAAAATCTCCGTAGGATTTTCAATAGCCCAAAATCTCATGTTCTGTTTGTTTACACATCCGTTCAAACTGAAGGAAAGAGTACCCCCAAAATGCATCAAAATCGCAAAAATTTTTAGTATGCGATTTTAGTCTCAAAAGCAAGACAAACATATTAGGAAGTTTCTGTGAAAAAATGAGCTTCTTACGTGCACTTATTCCTATGCATGCCGGCATTGTGACGTAATAGATCAAAACCGCTGCACTTCTTCAAACTACGATCTTAGCCGCAAAAGCAAGATTAAGACATTAGGAAGCTTCTGTGAAAAAATGAGGTTCGTAGGTGCGTTTGTTCGGATGCTACATGCCTTACAAGCTGTGGCACTCAAGCTGTGGCTCCTGCGAGATGCAGTATTGACAGTCCCTGCCAAAAGGCTTCGCTGCGATGTATTACATCAAAATCGATGGACTTCTTCAAACTACGAGCTTAGTCGCAAAAAAAAAATGTAAGGCATTCTGAAGCCTCTGTGAACAAATGAGCTGCGTACGTGCATTGGTCAAATGCAAGGAGCTGGCTCACAAGCTGAAGCACTCGCTCGGATGGCAGGCGGCACGACACGCCCACTAGAAGTGCGGCGGTGCCATGTAAGTGCATTCGTCTCTTCATTACTGGCTAATACGTGCCTAAAACATGAGATGTGGCACTATGTAAGGAGTCAGCAGACCTCGGTAAAACCTGGAGCTCACAGATGCTAACCGAGATGGGCTAACATCGACCGCTCACCGATGCTAACATCGACAAGATTGCTGCCCATTACGGGCAGTGCATCCGAGGTAAGCAGACTGGTGACACCGTCAACGACCTCCGGCAAAAGATCATGGCGATCTAGACTACCTTGTTAGCAGCACGGAGCTGCGGCCGAGGCATGAGCACTGCCCTACTGGTGAGCGGAGCTGGTACAATTATGCCAATGTACCTGCCAATGCTTGGGCTTTAACCCATGATCTTTGGTTTTTGCGATATGCCTTGGGTTCTTGGTTTTGTTTTGAAATATGTTGATTTTCTTGGGTTTTTAGCCACATCCTTTTATTATGGTGTACAGAAATTTCTCAAAGTCAAATTTTCCCGTACAAATGGCTTTATTTTAAACGTTTAAAGATTGCGTTTTACGTTTGAAATGCCATACCTGTCACAGCCGGTAAGAGCGCGCACTGCCACTGCCTGCTTGTCTTAATTAGCGTATGAACGCGTAATATACTCGTGACCTGTCACAAATCACAATTTGATGAGCGCGCGCCACTGTATCAAAAAACTGATTAGAGTGCGTGTGGCGTGTGCCGGTCGCGTTTATTGCATTTGCTATGTGATTTTCATCGGTGGTTTGATGCAAAAATCTGTGCACATTTTTCGATCGAACTCAAATTTTAAGGCGATTGTTTTTCTATGAACTCTGTTCATTTAAATTGAAAAAGTGGCTGACGAAATTATTGCAGCAAAGAGGAAAAAATGGTATGCTCAGTGCTTCAAGGAAGAATAGTCAAGTGAAACAGAATTAAAAGAGTGGTTTGAGCAGGACAGCAACGATAAAGACTCCAGTTACAGCCAGGCATGCAAAGGGACACTAAAAAATGGAAATAAGTCTAGGTTATCGAAGCATAAAGATTCTTCTAGACTTAAAAAATTTGCAGTTGCGAAAGGAAACACAAGCATTACTCAAAATCTTGAAATGGAGACAACAACTGAAAGCCAACGAATAGCAAGGAGTGAGCTAAGGTTTGCAGCCTATTTTGTATCACATAATCTACTCTTTGCCAACATTGAGGTCTGTGAGCTTGCATTTCCTCATAGTAAAATAGCCGAAAATCTGTCGATGAAGCGAGCGAAACTTACCTAGGTAATTCTAGATGGTACAGCTTTTGATGAATCTCGCTAACATAACGTGGGTATATGTATATATTTTTTATCCTATACAGGGTGTTTTTTGTTCAGACAAATTTCCATCACTGGTAGAAAAATTCAAAATACATCGATTTTACCGAATGATCATTTGCCTAAAACTCCTTAGTTTTCGAGTGATAAGGACTTAAAGAAACTTTCAAACTTCAAGTAGGAGACTACGTGGGCATCAATGTTAGCTCTAGTCTCGATAGTTCCGACCCTTCTAAAGCAGTGTTTGTTATTTTCACAATAAAACCTGCAAGCATTTTACAGTAAGAAAATTGTCCGCAATTTGAATGTTCGTTAGGAAATTAACACCAAGCCATCAATGAGAAACTTCAATAGATATTTCATCAAATTAATAAACGCCTCATTTTTACAATTTGCAAGGAACTTTTCGTCAGAGGTATTGTAGGATATTAATAACAAGCCGTAAATTAATGCCCAACTTCTATTTAACAAACTCGTCTTATTACAGAAGATGTTGAAATTTAAATGACCTCCATTAACCTCGATGCATCCAACTCGTGTGTGCCAATAACGGACTAAAACTATTTAATGCTTTAATAGCTTGAAAATGCTGACATTTTTTCTAACCTTAAAATATTTGCAGTTTTTATTGTAAAAATAAAAAACCTGCTTTAGTCGGGTTGGAACTATTAAGACTAGCGCTAACATTAGCGCGCACGTAGTATCCAACTCACGTTTTGAAGTTCTTCAAGTCCGTGTAACTCGAAAACTGACGTTTTATCCATTTTATCATTCGTAAGAATCGATTGATATTGAGTTTCCCACCTACGGTTAAAATTTGTCCGCATACAAAGAAAAAACACTCTAAATTTCATATTTTTTTTTGTATTATGGTATTCTTGGGTTTTATTTCTAGATCTTGGGTTTTTTAGAACAGTGATCTTGGGTTTTGATAAAAGTCTCATTGGCAGCCCTGTACAGGGGTCCAGCGAGCCTTGAAGGCCGGAGAGACTCCAGCTTCCCAAAGAGCCTCTACCTCGCAGGACTGTCGGACGATTTTCTCTCTGCTGTGATACGAGTATTTGCGAACCTCTCCTCGCCTTCACTTTTGCAGCGATGTATGCCAGAACCGCAACGAGTCGCTTCACAGCAGGTTGTGGCGGACGTGCCTGAAGGTGAAACTCGCCTCGCTTCAGCGGGTGGTGTTTGCTGCAACTGTGACGGCACTTGTGCACAACTTAGGGTCTCTGCAAGGGTACCTACTGTGTACTCTGGGTCTGACTTCGGCGGCCAATATGCAGAAGAGAGGAGGAGACACCGAAGAAGGTATCACGTAAGCATAGGAGGTCTGCAGCAGAAGAGCCTTCCACAAGCTATGTACCCGGAGGGTTTTGAAACCCTGTGATACCACTGGTTGGTTCACTAAAACCCTGTGATACCACTGCAGCACTTGTCACAGGTGGAGATGGCAAGTGGGAAGTCGGAGAGTCCCCACCCTTGGGGAGTCGGGGCCCTTGACAGCCCCGCTAATAAATTAAAGAAAGGTGTTCCTAGTCAATAACTTTCCTTCTCCGGTCTCTACTGAAAAGTAGGGATTTTTGTTCGTCAAAATGCATATCCTCCTAAAGTTTTTGAGCTACAGTGATGGGTTTGGTATTATTGGATTCGGAAAAACGTGGCCATTAGAAAAACTAATTTTCTCGATTCAAAATTAATTTCCGATCAAAAGTTGTGACGTCATTATTACGTAATTTTAATAAAAAAGACATGCTTTGGAATTTTTTATTTTGTTTTCATTTTAAACTAGGAGTTTGGAGAATGTCATATTAGTTTTTGTAATGTCCAAGTATTTCCGCATCCAACGACATCGAAATCATCACTTTTACTGAAAAACTAGAAAAACTAAATTTTGGAAAAAATTTCCTATATCTTTTTCATCGCGATAAGCTCTTATCAATAGTTTTATTTTCACACAATATTTTTCACTGTTGAACAAAATTGAGCGTATGCATGGTTTCTGATATCATTGCAATGGTATCTATGATACCAACCATGCAAGCAGATTCCTATTGTAGTATCTTAGGAGAAATAACGCACCAAAAATATTTGTATTTACAAATGTCTGGAGACACCTAGAGTTTGAATATAGCGTTGATGATGATGAGGGCCGTAGTAATGCTATGATACCTTTTAAATTAGCTATACATATTTTTAAACAAAAATTCAAGCTACTTCAAAAGTATGACAACATTAATTTGCATTTTGCGTCATTTATAGCCTTGCGCGCATGATTGTAGCGTAGATACTCTTAGACTTTATAATTTGGCTCGATTCAATCACTTATTAAATTTGATTATTTTGGACGAGGCCTCTGTGATTCCCTCTTATGCCACGTACGCAATTGACAAACCTCTGCTTTTTAGTACTAGAAATTATGAATTACTTGGCGAAAAGATTATGCCCTTAGGCTGCCCATACTTCCTAGAAGTACTACAGAAGCGACTTTGAAAACATGTATCGAGAGTTCTTCATTGTGGTAGCATTTCTGGCACTGCAGACTCGGCAAAAATGTGAGAGTAGCTGGAGATCAGCAGAAATTTGCAGCGTGGTTTCTTAGAGTTTGCAAAGGAGCATGTGTTACAGAGCAACTCTCTGATGTTGATATTGAGGTCCTCACGAAACATGTGCTCAATATTTATTTATTGACAAATTTTTAACGGCGCCACACAAGAAGAACGTCGAAGTAGAGTGATATTTTTCCAAAAACTGTGATTGTTTGATAAAAAATGATGTAATAAATTTGCAACCAACAAATGAGAGAACGTACTACAGCACTGACAGGATGCTAACCGAGGAACCAACAGAAGCAGAGCGTTGCCCACCAGAGTTCAGACTTACTTATGCCCTCTGCAATGCCTCGTCATGACCTTGAAATCAAAACTAATGCCACTGTTATGTAAGGAACATAACTATGCGGGATGGTTTCTGTAACGACACCCTATTTGAGCTTATATATATACACAAGCATTGTATCAAGGCATCCCTGATAGTCGGTCCTCTAGCTGATAGCGGGCTGTCATCCCTGGACCATAATCGGCACCAAGCGACCAAACCTTCCATTTACTTTGGAGAGAAACCAAATTCCCGCAGGACTGGCTTACTTTATGACAATTAACAATGTGCAGGGACAAACTTTCAATCTCGTAGAAATTTTCATTCTAGAACCAGTGTTTAGCAACGGTCAATTATATATAATTATATGTGGCATATTCAGGAGTAAGACAACCCTCATATTTGTGCCTTAAAGTTATACCGACTACATAAAAGTAGTAAAAAAAGAACAATGTACACCCTAAATTTTTTTGTATAAAAAGTTTTAAGTGAAATTTAGTGAAGAGAAATGTTTCATTTTATATAAATATAGTGCCCATACACGTTTAGTTTGCTCATTGAATGTAAATGCCATTTAATTGGAAGTAAAACGAGACGTTCTTTTACAAGTCAGATTTTTCCTTAAAAATTTGAAACTCACATAAATCCATGATCCTTAAATTATTCCAATGCACTAAGCTGTGTACATTCCACGTGTCTCGCTAGTAAATTATCAATGAACTATCAGGTGCTTATCAGGTGAAGCAAAAATAAAGCAGTTATGGATCATATTTTCTTTTTCAATGACGTGCACTTTCTTCGCCAAATATGCACAGTAACTAATATAGAACTTCAGGTTTTGATATAAATATTTGAATGGATGTACACTGCCATTAATTTAGAATTGTAAAACAACTTTAATGTGTAGTATGATACGAAGTTTTTCTATTTGACCTCTATCTGACTCCGCTCAAAGATCTGAATCACACTCTGCCCCCTGATACTGGAAACATACCACATTTTACGACGGCTTGTTTTCATATTGCAGAAATTGTATGTATTCCTTGCTGAAAGGAAAAACGTTTTTATTGCTCATCCCATACAATAAATACATATTTGACACAAAAAAACGCTCAAATTAGCGAGAGATCATGTCAATTCTTAACTCGACTTAGGGTTGGGTTAATTTGAACTTGACTTGAATTAATTTGAACTTACCTTGGATTAATTTGAACTTGACTTAATTTGAAGTGAAAAATGGGTAGTCACTGCAATACCTAGTGCTGATAATTTTATTTGGCATTGTTTGACGTCAAAAATCCTTTTACAAACGTTCTTTTAAATGAAACTATTGAAATAATCTTAAACTGTTTGTTCGAAAGCGTAGATAATGTTCTGGGCCTCAGTAGGGCATTATTCAAGACTCTCCTTCAGCACTCTGTATTGCACTCTTTTTTTGATTTTGACAGTAAATTTTATCAACAGTTGGAAGAGTTAGGTATGGGGATACCACTTGGCCCTACTTTTGCCAATATTTTTATGTGCTTTCAGGAGCAGCAATGGCTTAGGGATTGTCCTCAAGAGTTCAAACCTTTTTATACAAACGATATGCAGATGATACCTTTTTATTGTTTCATGATCGGTCTCATTGCTCCCTTTACCTCGATTATTTGAATTCTAAACACCCAAATATTACCTTTACTCTGGAAACTGAACAGAACGGTCGCATTTCTATCCTTGATTCTTTAATTACAAAAGAGAGTAATCATTTTTGTAGTTCAGTGTTTCGCAAATGCAGTTTCACCGGGCTTGGTACCAGTTTTTTTAGTTTTTGTACCTTTCGATTTAAAATGAACGGTATTAAAACGCATATGTCAAGGGCTTTTGTATTTAGTTCTAACTTTAGCAATATTTATTAGGAGTTTACTTTTTAAAAAGGTTTTTCCATTCCAAATGGTTTTCCAATGTAACTTTTTGAGGGAACTTGAAGAATTTTTTCAATCGAATGTACTACCAAACTTCTACTGTAGAAAAGAAATATTTGTTTTGTATCCTCACTTTTATCGGTCAGCAATCGGAAAAAATGTAGAAAAAATTGTACATTCTTTTATCCAAATATTTTACTCATGTTAACTTTTATTTTGTGCTTCTTAATAAATATCAAATTGGTTCCTTCTTCAACTACAAAGATAAACTTCAGAAAGGTATGCTCTCTTCTGTAATTTATAAACACAGTTGCGCACAGCGTGCATCGGAGTTTGTGGGTTCTACCACTAGAGCCTTGCTTCTTCGCGTTGCAGAGCATGCCGGCGGAAGCTATCGCACGAACCGTTCTCTTGCTGCTCCTCCTCACTCAGCATAACGAATACATGCTAAAAGATGTTATCTTCCCATAAATTAGACGATTTTAATATTTTAGCCTCTGCGTTAAACGCCGTTGATCTACGCATTATGGAATCTCTTTTTATTTTTACAGCGAAAGCCTTTTTTAAATGACTCCCAATCCGCTTTTCCTTTTCAAATAGTTTAGGGATTTGATTTAGTTTTATTTAGCTATAAAATGCTACGTATCAAAGCCTTATTCCTCCCGAATATTTTCTAAGTATATATATAAATATAAATCCAGGAGAGTAAACACCTGAGAGAAAACTTTTAAATGACACTGATTAGTCGTTCTAAAACTAGTCAACAGCTCGATTAGTAGGTACGAAATGTATTTATTGTCCGTGCATATGTATAAATGAAAATACTGCATTTTTCCGTTGTGCGTCTAAGTGAATACTTAACTAGGATACAACACTCTGTACTGTAATATTTTGAATGCATTTAAATAAGTAAATTTTCCATTTATATTAACGTGTGTCTGTAAATTTTCGAGGGTTAACTTCATTTGTAAAGGGAATGTAAAAACTTCATTTTTTAGGTTGGTTAGAGCGTTTCTAGACTTCTACTGAAACGTAAATACAAATGTTGCAAAATATTAGTCTTCATTGTAATTTATTCAAGAAAACCTCAGCGAAGAGCCCTCAGGTATGTACCACTACCGTATTCATGAAAATTAGCATTCCCGGGAGGAAAATGTGAAATCTCCAGCTGAGAGTTCGGTAGGCTTTCTTTGTTGAAATATAAAAATTTTGTTTAATTATGAAGTAATTTTTTTTGTTCACTGCTGCCTTGTTTTTCAGCACCTATTCCTTTCTTTGTCAACTTTCAACGTTTTTCTTACAGTTTCATCTTAACTTTTTGTTTCTGTGCACAGGGTATGAGTACGCAGGGAGCTAGCGTAGGATCACACCCTGCGCATAGATTCCGCGTTCCCTTAACTCCATACTAAATGGTGCCTTCACCCACACTCTGGAACAGATTTGTTGTAGTCATAGGAGGCTTTAACTAACGTACGATCTAGTCTAATCCCGGCCAAGAATTTGAGGCATGATTAACAAAAGAGAGTGTTACTTGTACGTCTCTATGAAAATACCACTATTCGTTCCCAGTGATTAGGTACAAAAAAAATCTAATGCGTGCGTATGAATAGGTATTGCAACATTATATTCATTGCCAAATGGAATGAGTATTTACACAATTCAAGAAGATATCTATAACTGCGAAGTTTCGGTTTCATTTGTTAGCTAAAGGTGGAAAATAAAAGTCTTTACATTTGTTTGTACGTTTCTGAATTCACCCAGAAACGTTTAAACAAATTTTGAGTTACTTTATTCAACCCTATTGGTTATAACTTCAAAATTATCGAAATCGTTTGAGGTCTAAAATGTAATTCTACTTTTCATGTATAAATAGGAACATTTTTATTGGTATACTGTAGTGCCAAGCTTCCAGACGTTATGTTGAATCTTATAATACTTTTTGGTACTTCTTAATATAACTAATTATTATTTTGAATAAAATGCAGAGAATATTGTATCATTTCTATGCCGAATAATATAGATCCGTTATCTGAAAAATAAAATAGGTGTGTTACTTGAGCGGCCTCTTAAGTTTTTATTTGACAAGTACATAGACGTTCTATCCTTCAAAAACTTTCGAACATATAAATCTAAAAATCATTATGATCTAACAAGTGGAAAGCATTTTCAACTTAATTGACTCTTTTCCACTGGAAAAGTTGTAACAAATGCTATGCATTTTTAGAGCGGTATTTTGGTCCCGGAAAATTTCAACTTCACTTTAAATAAATCAATCTATCATTACTTCCACCAGACAATAAATTATCCATTGGGTTCACGTAAATTCTTCATTAATCAAAGTTCATGCTCAACTCAAATGATAGAGAGTTGGCGTCAGCAGCATCAAATATCCAACGATATTTGATGCTGCGAGAAGTTTTGGGCATTTTTCAGTCCATCATTTATTTCTAATTTATTATAGACGATTTTTTGGTCGCGAACGACTATATCCCTAGTGTTCAGTTCGCACGTTCAGGCCAAAGGCGTGATCAAGGTATTGAAAAAACGAGTATGGAAAATGTAAAATTTAATATCTACAAAAATTTATATCAATCAGGATAATAAAATTATTTCATTAAGTGCAAATTTGAATCATAAGCAATAATTTAAATCGCTATAGTGAGGGCATTTAAGTGAGGTTTGCAGATTCGTTCTACGCTGGGAAATTCCTTGTTCGAAGGTAAAACGGTGGATTAGGTGTGAGGTGAAGGAAGACGCAGGGCGCAGCACTTCCGCGGCGGCGGCCCACTTACGGCCTTCCCAATAGCCGCCATCTGAAGATAACGAGAGCGTCAGTATAATATAAAAGCAATATATCCCTGCTCCAGTGAAAAAACTTATTAGGCTGTAGAGCATAGAACAGACAACTTGTTCAAGTTCAAATAGTGGGACGCTTTCCTTCCAGTTTAAATTCAAATTCAAAGTTCCAGTATAAACTTTTAAGTTCAGGTATAATGTTCGAGTATAAAGTTTAAAATTTGAGATATATCGTTTACATGATAGAAATTCAGTTAGGCTGCGATAATTTGTGATAATAGGACCCAGTAATGGGATGTTTGCCAAGAAAAGAATTCCTTGGGTCTACGGGCAAGGGTGTCTGACAAAGCGCCCATATCGTCAGCATACTCCCCGCGTCCGACACATCCCAAGCTCTCGCAAGTAGAGCAGCAGAGAGTCGACCTCCCAGATGCCAGTCCAGGGGCTCCAGGAGCAGCACCACGAAGACGGTGGCGAGAGACCGACTACCGCTCCAGTGCCCTCCATCGAAATGCAAGGCTGGACTGTACTCCATTGTCCCACGGCAGATGCTCAAGGTTATACGGTGATGGCGAGCGTCTACACACAGGTGAGACGGTGCGCGGGGTTGGGTCTGAGAGGTGTCTGTCGACGCTTCAACAGCACTGCTGATTACAGGTCGGAGTCGACATAATAGTTTGCAATTAGTATGCCACGAATAGGACGTGGTAAGACACCCAAATCTATTAGTTTTTTATCGATCATGTAAACAAGATATTTATATTTTATACACAAGGCGATGAAAATAAATTGAAGCATGTTTTCTTCGCCAAGGAAGTCAGTTGTACAAGTACGTACGCAACGGAATGATCAGTAAACATGACTGGAAAAACTTGCATAATCCTTTAAAAAAATAAGCCCAGTCAAACGCTGGTCACACAACCGGCACACGATTGGGAGTAGAGGAGGGGCTTTGACATCCCTATGTGAGTCACATGACTCACTTGTGGTTGCTACGACACAGTGAACGTTAAATTTAACAAACGCTAACTCTCCATCATTTGAGTTGCGCATGAAGTTTGATTAATGACGAATTTAAATGAACCCAATGGAAAATTTGTAGGATGGTGGAAGTAATGGTTGATTGAAAAATTTAAAGTGGAGCCGAAATTTTTCGTGAACAAAACACCGCACTAAAAATGCATAGCGTTTGTTACAACTTTTTCAATGGCTCTAAAATATTTGACATTGCTAGAATGAAACATGAAAATTTCACCCTGAATTCAATCGACATCATTTAAATTAAATTGAAAATGTTTTCCACTAGTTAGATCATAATCATCAAAAATTGTTTAGATAAGTGTATTCGAAAGTTTCTGAAGGATAGAACGTTTATGTACTAGTCCAAGGAAAAACTATTGAGACTGTAAATTTAGCACCAGTTTTAAGGACAAAATCTTCTCTCATAAATGCGCTCCTGCAAGACCACATCGTAGATCAGCGAAAACAAAACATCTTTTTTGTTTTTCAGTCAATGCATCTATATTTTTCGGCATAGAAATGATACAATATTCTCTGTATTCTATTCAAATTAGTAATTAGTTACATTTAGAAGTAGCAAAAACATTAAACGATTCAAAATGACGCCTGGATTAAGTTTGGCATTAGCAGTATACGAATAAAGATGTACCAATTTATACATGAAAAAGAGAATTACATTTTAGACATCAAATCTCAAACGATTTTGATAATTTTAAAGTTATGACCGATAAGGAAGAATAAAGTAACTCAAAATTTGTTTGGACGTTTCTGCGTGAATTCAGAAACGTACAAACGAATGTCAACACCTATATTTTCCACATTTAATAAAATGAAATCAAAACATCGCGGTTAGAGATGTCTTCTTTAACTGTAGAAATATTCATTCCATTTGACAATCTATACTATAATAAGAGGGGTGTCTTTCTCTCTGTCTGTCTGTCCGAAGCCAGCCGAAAGTATGTGATGAGCGTGTCTGTGATACAAGCTTCATCAACTCCACAATTTCCAGTGTATTGATCCATCAGATTCGAGTAGGAATGAATATCACGTGAGTTCTTAGGAAATAGGAACGAGTGGTATGTGATTTGTCGAACATTATTATACATTTTTGACGGGCCGTGGGCACTCGGCATCATCTACTCTCGAGAGATTGAATTTTCTTTATTTCATACGGCCTTTCTTTCATTTCGGCTTCTTTCTTATTTAAAATTAAATGGGTTGGACTAGTGAATATTATATTGCAATAACTATTCATACGCACGTATTAAATCTTTTTTGTAGCACATCACTACGAACGAATAATACTATTTTCATAGATGCTTAGAAATAACACTATCTTTTGTTAATCGTACCTCAAATTCTTGGCAAGGATTAGACTAGATTGTACGTTAGTTAAAGCCTCCTATAACCCCAACAAAGGTGTTCCAGAGTATGGATGAAGAAACCATTTAGTATGAAGTTAAAGGGAATGCGGAATCTATGCGCAAGGTGTGATCCTACGCAAGCTCTGTGCGCACTCATACCCTGTGCATAGAAACAATAAGTTGCGATAAAAATTTAAGAAAAAAGTTGAAAGTTGATGAAGAAAGTATAAGTGCTGAAAAAAAAGGCAGCAGTGAACCGAAAAATATAGTTCATATTTAAAAAAAAACTTTCTATTTCAACAAAGAAATGCCTACCTATAACTCTCAGCTCAAGATTTCACATTTCCTTCCTGGGAATGCTAATCTATATATTAATACGCTTAAAACTAAGTTCGTGTGTAACGCTCCTCATTATTATGAAAGCGCCGTGACTCGCGGTATCGTGTCTACGAAGATACCATATATAAGAGGTCTAATTAAGCTACTCACAAAACGTCCGCCCTACACAATGGAGCGGAGTTGAGAATTAGCCAGAGAGAGACTAAGAAGATTTCGAGATGGGCTAAGAACGGAAGAAAGGCAATTTATTCGAGATATGAACACGAACTTTATGGTGCAAAGAATACAACATATCAATGCCACGTTAGGTTGGCACAGGTTGTGTTAGGATGGGATAGGTTAGGATAGGATGGTGAGGATAGGATAGGTGAGCATATATTAGGTTAGGATAGGTAAGTTGGCTTAGGAAATTAATTTTGATGAAATTTTTTCACGGGTCCGTTTTTTTAAATATTTGACATATTATCATTTTAGACTCGGTTAAGATAGGATAGGTAGGATATGTTAAGTTAGGATGGGTCAGACTAGAATATGTTGTTAGAATTTATTTGATAATCTTTACCGAATTTTTTCACGGGTCCACCTAGCTAAACGATTGCATTGGTTAAGTTAGGTTAGGATAGGTTAGGTTAGTATATGTTAGGTTAGCATAGGTTAGTTAATGTTGATGAAATTTTTTCCCGGGTCTACGGTTTTTTTTTCACGGGTCCACCTACCTTTACGATGACAATGGCCGTGGAATTTCCGCGGGTCCTGCTAGTTTTCATGAATATGGTAGTGGTGCACACCTGAGGGGCTCTTCGCTGAGGTCGTTTTAAATAAAACTTAAATTGAGGACTAACATCTTGAAACATATGTATGTACGTTTCAGTAAAAGTCTAGAAACGCACGAACCAACCTAAAAAAATGAATTCTTTTCATTCACCTTCCAAATGAAACTGCACCTCGAAATCTGCGGGAGTGAGCGGGAGTGAACAGGAGAAAGAACTTGATCGGAATAAATTTTTTTGAAGTCGTATTTTCACGAGTGGCTACCAACAGTGCTTAACTCTGCACAAAATTAGTAGAATCAACCCTAATACATTAAAAAAAATTTCTTAAAACTAGAAAAAATAAAACTTCTCTACTTTCATCTCTAAAGATGAATAATTATGTTTGCACAAAAAAGTTGATAACGGCTCCCTGAATGTCAAGCTGAGGTAATTTACTAGTCCACCCCCTTTATTTGAAATGAGAAAGAAGGCGAAATGAAAGAAAGGCCGTAGGAAATAAAAAAATTCAATCTCTCTAGAGTTGATGAGAACGAGTGCATACGGCCTGTCAAAAATGTATAATAACTAGTGCACACGGCCCGTCAAAAAATGATAGGGTTAGATATCGGACCAACTGAGTTTAAACATGGCTTTCCCATGATTTCCCATGCTATTTTATGGTTTTCCTATACTTTTTCAAATCTCAACTGCTGATATTCTACAACCTAATCAAACCTAACCAACAATACACGTATCAGTGCATTGTTGAAAGCCCCTGAATTGAAAAATAGTCATCTGGTGTCATTTACATTTATCTGCAGTCATATATTTACTTTCCATGCACGTGATAGTCTCCGGCGTCTTGCTTGCTGTCGAAGTCTTGCTGCTTCTCTTTTGCAGTTGGACACATTTCTATCCATGGTGGCCTCTTTTACCGGAATTTTATTCTGAAATGTCTTCTATTATCTCTTCGAAGCTTTTCAAGAAAATCACAATTTCGGGAACAATAACTCAAGTTTCAAAATCTTGGGCCTTATAGTAAGTGGTAGCCAGGTTACTGGTCAAACGAAAAAATAAATTTTCTTTCCACATTGTCAATTAAAAATATCAAAGCAATATGATGGATTTCAACAGAGAAAGCTCCAAACAAAACTTCTATTTGTTAAAATTAGCCGATTGCGTATTCTGAATACCATTATGCAAGTGAAAGGGAATTAAATCGCCACAGGAAAATAATGCAGTAGAATAATTTCTCGTATTTCTCAAGCTTTATCCTTGTTGCTATCAAAGTTATCGATTAGAAGAGGGGGTCACAGATGGACGGACGCGGTTCATTTTATAATAGTGATGTTCTACAAACCACATGACAGACATTCCTATTTCCCAAAAATTCACGTGATATTTATTCGTACTCGAATCTGATGGATAAATACACTGGAAATTGTGGAGTTGATGAAGCTTGTGCGTATCACCGATGCGCTCAGCACACACTTTCGGCTGGCTTCGGACAGACAGACAGATACCCCTTTTATTATAGTATAGATTTTACATAGGAATCCCGTGATCAGTAGACTAAAGTTACGCTGTTGAGTTTTTCTTACAGTTTTCTTTCGAATGCTCGCCTACTTGAAATTATGCATCAATAGGCCGTCAAGTGTTGGTATAAAAATTTTAGTAGAATCATCCATTTAATTATCTTTTATTGTTAATTTCTAAGTAAATATTTTGTTTATATTTTACAAGCATGTTTAACTTAGCTATTCCCACCTCATGTAATCGATACTTTTATTCTGATAACCAACGGTATTCATATTTAGTTGTAAATTATCAATAAAACATCTGCGTTTCAACTGAGAAGCAATCACCAAGCAAAAAAATGCACAAATTCACGAATGTCATGGAAATTCGTGAATTAGTGTGTGTCTCAAAAGATTTAATAATTCTGCTGCAGTCACAAATTTCCCTTTATATCATGGTTTTTCGCTGGCTAACGCACGCTTGAAATAGTCTCTAATGATAGAAGTGGATATTGAGTCTAATTCCTTCGATTGAAAGATCAATGCAGGCAGAACGTAAATTATTTCGAATTTCCCGGGCAAGTTAACTCGAGTTCATGAATACATTATTTTTTGTTCTACTATCGCATAAAATGTTTTTAGACATTTATTTATTATTGGGAATTAATGTATAGGCGGGTTCGAGGTGCGCATGTTCCTAAACGTTCGACCATGGCCAGCACAGGTGCAACCATGGCCACATCGGCTCTCACAGAGTATCAAAGAACCCTTTCACTTCTTAACTACTGGTGTCTTTATGGTGCTATGTAGGGAATGTTCACACGTCTATTATCGTGACCATAAGAACTTGAAGAGACACACACTGGGAAAAATTTGCGTCAAGAGAGTTCGAAACTGTAATTAAATGGATTGCAGAAGGTGTTAAATAGTTTTGGAATTGCACTGAAAATCATTATGCACATTCTGAATCATTGGAGCTTCTTCCAAATACAAGGTTTAGCTTACACCGAAAATACTAAAATTTTCATTCTGTTGGTATGAAGGAATCTCTATATACTACATTTCTTTTAACGAGCTAGCAGATTATTAAATAGGTATAGTTTCACACAACAACGTTGATATGCCACGGAGATGATGCATTGTGAATGTGCTGTAGTTCGCAGCTCAGCATTTGAAGCGATCTTAATGGCCGCATTCAATTATAATAATTAATTGCTCTGTTTTGCTAAATATTTTTTGTAGTTTAATGAACGGTACGACGATGTTTGCAAATTCGTCCAATTTATTGTCCATATTTGCTATTCGGTTCTAATATTGCCTCGAGGTCAACACTCATCCTACTTTGTTAGTTTTTATCAGTTATACCTCAAGCGTAAAAATTCACGTACCCACCAGTAATTACTGCTATTTCCCCGCATCGGTTGAAGCAATTTACACACATATTACTGAGTCTATAACCTTTTGCTGTAAAATTCTTCCTTTCAGCTCTTTGCTGTCTCATGGAGAGAGAATTTAATTTCTGTCCAAGACTAGTAGCTTTTAACTTCTGCAAAAAAGACCTAGTCCCGTGTTACATTAAAGAATAGTATTTAACCATAACACTTTGCATTTCAATACAACGTGTTCAATCATTTTGAAGAAATTTCCACTATCTTATTCATGGTAACGCATTTATTTCGACTGTAACGTTTACCGTATCGTTAATGCACGGTGCGTCTGCTCGAATCGTTAGGGCATCTGCTGTGACCAAGAATCGAATTCAGATGTACGACATGGAAACGTAGTTTTCAGCCGTATGTTGGCTGTCGAATGTGAGAAAGTTGTTTTTGGAGTAGTGTTTTGGAAATTTCTTCGTGTTTTATTTCGTAATAATGAATAGTAAAACTAGTTATAAAACTTGCGTACTACTTCTCGTATTATTTGTGAGGCTCTATTCTACAAAGTCTCACTATACGTGTCCTGAATAAGCTCTAAGGATGTTTTTTTTTCGTTTCATGAAACCATCTCAGAATCTTTAGATATGGATCAACATGTACAGGGTGGGGCAAAATGAATGCATGAATTTGATCATTCTTCTTTCCCCATAAATAATAATTACTCATGCGGTAAACAAAATTCCTTGCTGTCAGAGTTTATTAATGTAATTCTTGAGTTTAGGTGAGCAACAGAATAGCGTACAGCATAGAATTTTGAAAGCAAAAAAATTACACAACAAGAGCGGTCGAATCGATGCGTTCTTTTTGAACCACACTTTACTTCACAGTATAGGATGTTTGAGTAGGAATATCTGCTTGTAAAAACGCCAAATGAGACATGTATGGACGTCTTCTACTAAAAATATTTACCAATAGATACTGACTCTAAAACAGTCCTCATTAATTTATGAACACGTTCAACAAGTTTAGTCTATTTTGATGTACAGTGTGTACCCTAAAAACAGTATTTATTTGGAGGAAATTTTGTACCTCTCGGTATTTATAAACGACAGTGTGCTCATAAACACTAGAAGTACTTCAAAATTTTTATCTTCTAATTTTGAATAAAATTATGGGACTGAAGAACATTTTTACGTCATGTCTATCATGAGCAACCTCTCTCTCTTTGTATGCAATGAATCTTCTCACCATTTTTGTATCTCTTTTGTCGATAAATTCAATATCCTAAAAAATCCAGGCATGATTTTTGGATGTTATAATATCGCAGGGTGATTTTTTCCCAGGATTGGAAGGTTCAAGAAAATGCTGGAAATAAAAATCTTAATTTCAGACTTTTTTAAGCTTCCACGATTGTGTCGCTGAGGATTAAGCAGGATCGGCGAAAGCCCTGCGCGTCACAGTATACGCAAAATTCTTCACGTCGATTCGTCGAGTTTCACGATCCCGACATCATTAATGCTCGGTGGCGGAGTTGAGGCCAGGGTCACTTACGTCTCCGTGAGGAGTTCAGCGAAGCAAAAAACTCTCGTCCATACTTTTTCTCGTAAACAAGTTTATTTACATCGTTATTCTGACAAGAGGACGCCCTTCTAATTGTGTTGACGACATCTTCCCTCCTTAGTTTAGAAAGAACAATCCATCTATTGCACAACAACCGATAATGATCACTTGCAGATAGTCATGTACATTCGATCTCGTTAAAAGCAAATTTAATTATACTTTTCTGAACACAAACTTATGGCATTAATGGGATATCTTTTGACGAGCTCTACCACAAACTTTCTCCTGAGTGCATCTGATTAAAAACATAGCATGATACTTCTCATTAGCCGATTTTTAAAAAGGGCAATAGTGAAAAGAGAAATGCGGGCGTAATAAAAAATTTGCAATGAATGAATCAGGAAAATTCATCAAAGTAAGTACCATTGTTGCAAATCTGTTCATGGGGAGCTAAAAAAAGAAACGTACTTACTTCTATAATAAAAACTGTACACCTAAGCTCTACGCTTGATGTGTCGGAAACAACAACATACGTCAAAGAAATCCGTCAAAACAGAATTCACGGAGGTCTTACACGTGTAATTCATTTCAGCGTGAACAGAGAAGCAACCATGTGCTGGTAGGTATTTACATCTAGCTGTGTTTTTGACAATTAATTTCTGAATGCGTTTCAAATTGTGTTGAAATATTTTATTGAACTGAAATATCGTGTATTTGCACATATCAAAAAATTTCCGCAGGTTTGTCCATTGCTTGTTCTACACCTGCAGGAGCTAAAATAGCGCTATGTAAAAAATTTAACTGGAATTCACGGTTTAAATTCACTAGAGCAGTTAATTTTTACTGCGCTAATAAGGTTTCCAACGATAAAAACAAGCAATTCCGAAGAATCTTCGAGTAAAAATATTATCCGCATACATGTATTTTACGCAATGCAATACAGGGGTGCAGAGCTTTAAAATCCTTTTCTAGCGATATCTTTGAATAGCTGATGATAGATTGTCGTGCTAGGGGAAAACGTCAATCAACATGAAAACAATATTCAAAGTTTATCGCCATTAATAATAAAATATATTTACCACCATTAGCTACAGCTTGAAAAAACGTGTTCCCGCCGATGAAAATGTGCTCACGATCAGTTATTGTTCGGTTGGTATGGCAACCGAACAAATATCGTTTAAATGAATCATGGTGCATCGATAGAAGCGCCCGAATAACCCAATGCAAATGAGATTTCTTTGCCCCAAACTTGCTTGGGTAACTGAATGTCGATGAAATTTAATCTGAGCATTCAAAAATGGAATAGGAGTAGTTGGTAAGTTTAGCCCCATGAAAGAAAATCAATGTTTTGCTAAGAATTATCCATTTTCCCACACATTATGAATAAAAATGATTCGTGAACAGAGATTAAAAACTTGACGCAACTGATCATTAATTATTAATTTATTTTGTTCTCTATAAAGCTTATCATGTCACCCATTGAGTCTTTAAATTTCTGAGAATTATTAACGAAATATTTGAAAATTACTTTTCATAGAGAAGAGAAGCTCTATTTCTGAGTGTCCTTGTTTGGAATGGGTGATGGAAATGAACTTTAAACTATGCGTTTGTAGCCAGTCTAAAGTATCTTTGATTGGTAAGCTTGTGTGACGTAGCACTGAATAACCAAGACCGTAGGTTGAAGCCTTCCTCAGCTTTGCTTAATGGTGACGACTCCAAAATCTCGTAACCAGTTGTCACTGTTTATTTCCCCTGAATTTGTGGCCGTTCTTCATCCACTGATTTATATATTTTTTGCTAGCTGTGATATCTGAATCGTGTGATTATTATTTTTCACAGTAAACTCACTCGACAATAAGCTAGTTAGCTCTCATTATCTATGAGCTGCCGATTTTTCCATTAACGTATTCCCTTTCTTACCCAAAATTTTCTACTCTTTTTGAGGAATCGTAATATAACGACAATGACGTACGATAAGAAAATTCGTGGACTAGCTCTTATTACTTTTCTCCTACCTTGGTTAATGATGACTCCTACCTCCTTCAGAGCTGACTCCATCCAATGCAACGAATCCACTGACACAAATCTCTTTTTCTCAAAAGCTGTGAAGTATTTCATCCGTTTTTCATGAATCGCTTCTACAGTGTCAAACAAGAGATGTTTCAAATGAATTTTCATTTTCGGGAGCAGAAAAGACCCTCGGGGCTAAATCTGGTGTACATAACTGCATTTATTCACAGGGTGACAGGCACTTAGTTAAACAAACTTTCAATTAATGGTTGGGAATGTTAAAATAAATACTTTTTACAGTACACCGCGTGATCGAAAATTTTTCGTTAACAGATTCCAAGGGCTTGACATTTTTACATGGTCATCAAGATTTCCTTATCTCACGGCCTAGATTTCTAATTCTAGTGACATTTAAAAAGTTTGGCACACAAATACTGATACATTCGGAAAAAAATCTCATCGGTACAGCTGCTGAAACCTCCGCAAGAATTCTTGAAATTCCTGATGTCTTCCACTGCATCCGGCAATCATTGCACAGGCGTTGGAAAGCTTGCATCGCAACAGATGCGTGGCGTCATGTTGAGCATCATTTGAAAATACTCTACCGAATTTGAAAATCTGTTTCTAGCGATCATAATAATAACGGCTGTTGTTAAGACTTTCCCCGTCTAAAGTTCGTTTGGAAGATTCTTGCCTCAGTGAGGATAATGAATTACGAAAAGAAGGAAATTAAAAATAAATGCATGTCAGTTTTACAAAATACTTAGTCCATTGTAACCAATAGAACACTCAAATTTAGACTCATTAGGTCTATGGAACGAACGCAAGAAACATTTAAAGTTAGCGAGAACAATTAGCACTAAATTGGGTCGTTTGGGCACAGTAACAGGGAAGGGTAAGGAGTAGTCGTGCGAGTGTCACGATACCTAGAGCAAAAGAAATCAATTTATGAACAACGGAACGCTTACTCTTGACACTGAACACAATGTCGATACAAATTAAACTCGAACGCACACTTCATACACTGATCATTATATCCACACAAATCAAACTTTGAACGCCAAAATAAGGAAATAATCACACAAAGTAATGCTTACCAGCAGCATGGACGTCACAGGCACAAAAGAGCAACGGAGTGAATGTCACATGCCGCTCGGCCATAAACTAAGTGACATAGACAAAGGGATTTACCTTCAAGTGTCAAAGTATTTTGATACCACGTTATTCTCCCTAAAAAATCCTAACAGCTGTTATTCTGTTTTTAGTGTTCATGATAAAAATGCGTGCCTAACTTCAATATTTCATTTTTCTGCCACTCTCGAAAAATGAATTCTCTCCAATACTTTTTAAATTTTAAATCCTTGTAACTTTTAACGCAGCATTTTAGACCTCTCGGTTATCGAGTAAAAACTGTTTATTTCAACGGTTTCAACCTTATGCTAAAGATTGTTCAGTAATATATCGGTTACCATGTTAATATATGAAAAATGTAGGACGGCTGCCATAATGTTTTAGGTTTAAAACTGGGTTGTTTTTGTTGAAGGGTGAGTAGGTGCATTGTCGTTTAGATCGTTTTCAAACCTATGATGCAAGTTCGTTGCTCGAATATATCAGGTCGTACCATAAGTTCGGTTCGTTTTTTGCTAGTATAATGAGAGTAAAAACATATCAAGTAACATTCATTTATTCAATAACAAATTCTCCATCGTTAGTAACCATTTTTTTAATGCTTTATTCATTGAAATCTTTGATTTTTGAATCATAAATGACCTGCAATTCATCTTCGATTATGGTTTTGTCTTTCAAAATTTTTCCTCTTAAATGATTGTCTAGACTCCTAAAGAGATCGAAGTCTGAAGGAGCAACATCTGGAGAATAGAGTGGATCGCCCTATTGATTCATGCATCCGCCGGGTGCATCAATGTTTCCCATTTCAGCGTTTCAATTGTGTCTAAAGTCATTCGTGCTGTATGCGGACGCGCATTGTCGTGCTGAAGGATGACGCCCTTTTGATTGACCAAAACTAGGCACTTCTTTTTTAACTGTATTCAGTCTTTACAACTGCTGAAAGTACAGTTCTGAAGGACCATTTGGTTGTTTCGAAGAAGCTCGTAATGAATGATTCCCCCCATATTCCATCAAGCACACAGCAAAACTTTGTTCGAATGGAATCCTGTTTTTGGTTGGGATTTTGATCTTGCAAGTCGACCTGGCTATTGATGTTAACATTTAATTTTGCTGTACATAATCCACTTTTCGTCTCCGGTAACTGACCTATCCAAAAAATGTGTTGCAATTGACGGCAATGCAAAGTTGTGCAGGCATATATGGTCGGTTGATGGCTCGATATTGAAAAATCCCAAAATTTCCACAAGTATTTCACTGTAAAGTGTATGGAAGACCACAATGAACTGATTACCAAGCGGAATAGATCACAAATTTATACCTTTCTCTGAAATACAAGTTCAAACTTGTTAGCTCATGAAAACTGCCAGGACTTAGGGAACGACCTGAAATCAGCCATCACAATACTGGAATATGAGCGTGAATACGTTCAAACAACGTCACAACTCATTGTCAAAAATCCCATCACCATTCCACGAATCTCGCTACACTGACTCATTGAATATTAAGTTATCAAACACTGGCCCGCCGGTACGAGTAGTCATGTTCAACGGCCGTGACGAATACAGTCCGGGAACTTTTTCGAAGCACCTCATACACATGAAACTAAGTCACTGAATATATAAACTTTGCTAATTCAAATGAAAAACTCAGTTCTAATCGCAATTTTTTTTAACTAAACTCAATTTCTTTTTCTTTTGACATATCGCCAGGCATCTACTCCGTCATTGAAATCTCCAGTGAAAATTTACCCCAGGGCTCATCAAGCAGCCTCAGAGAATATACGACCATAAAACCAAGATTCAGAGGCAACTTACAGAGCCTCGACTCACTGTTGAACGGTTGCTTACCATTGAGTCATGGTGAAAACGGAAAATGCAAATTCAGTGACAAAATGTATTGATAACCCAAATTGAAAATGTTACTCGGACGCTGGTTTGACACAAAGAACAGAAATCAGCAGCAGTCTTTAAAATGCATCTATTAATAAAGTCTGCTCTATATATAAAATGAATTTTTTCAGTTGAGAATTGAAAGAATTCTTCGCTCTGCAAAAGTGAGCCAGCTGAACTTAGTAAAAGTCCACGTAGAAAACGTTTCGTGTGAAATTATCTAAGATAAACGT
>JACJUY010000515.1:79957-91370 GCA_014220935.1 Platorchestia sp. MABIK | reverse complement strand
ATTAAAGACCTGTTGAAAAAACTCTCTTCTTCCGAATCGTTCAAATCACGTCTTGCAAAAGCGTTATTTCAATCACATTGCATTCCTCATAGTGTCACAAAAATTGCTCCCTCTTTTGCGCTGAACAATCGTAGATTTGTGACTTTTAGAGATAGAGTTCATCCTAAATACTCTGTGTCCAGGTCTCAGCCTTTGTATGTACCTCAATTTGATGTCGGTGGTCATGTTCTTGCTCTGAATTTAAGAGATGGTCCCAAGTGGCTAAAAGGAATTATTGTTGATAAAGTTGTTGTTAATTTCTTTCATGTTCAAATCTTAGCATTAAATGTAATCTGGAAGAGACAATCAAATCAGCTGCTTCATTCTTCTAGTAACTTGAGATCTTTCAGTAGCAAGGCGGCTGAGCCTTCTACTTTGCAGCCTGTTAGCAGTTCACCTGTACAAAATGAACCGCGTAGATCAGGTAGAATAACTAAACCTGTAATGTGAATGGGTTGTTGAGTTATGCCTTACGTTTTTCATATATTCATCTAAAGGGAGGGAAATTGTTGTATCTCGGAGTAAGCTTTGCATGGCAGGCGCCGCCGGATGTCTTTATTGCACTTGGATTCGAATGCGTCGGAAATGCCCAGACCGCAACGGCCGGATCTGACCGACGGAAGTCCTTTATGGTGCCTTGCCTCTGCCACCTTTTACAAGCACCGGAAAGTCTTTGTTTGACTTCCGAGCACTGCTAGTTTCAAGGAAGGTCTGTCACCGATGGAATCAGTACATTATTAGGAGCGTTACAGTGCTTTTACTTTCCCTTGCTCCTTGGAAGTTTACGGCTTCAGATACTGTAGTTCCAACTACTGCTAAATAAACTTCATGTTGTGCTTAAAGTAACGACACAACATACACTTACCTAGTTCAGAGCATCTTTCAAAGTAGACGCATTCATTGATTCACTTGAGTAACTATTTGTACCACCAATTGCCAACGTACTAGTTCTTCTAACCAACTATCATATTTCCTTTCTTGATTACTAAATGTGGGAAGTTTTCGATGCACTTATGCAACCGATCATGAATTTTTTTTACAAATGAAACAGGCAGTCTTCGGGTTATCGAGGTCCGAAGGCTAATCAAGATAAAATTTGAATTAACGAAACAATTCTCAGTTCAAAAACAGAACCTTGCAGTGAAAGAAAATACGAGGCTTTTTGACGAACTTGAGCGTGTAATTTGTTTGCCTCAAAATCGACTTGGAAAAGTGCACATCTCACGGAGATCAAGTGACATACATTTAAGTGTTATAAGCAGGGCTGTGACATTGTATAACTTGCATATATGAACGCCAAGAGATATGCAGAATGTTTTACGCAATGAAAAAACAAATTTTGTTCAGACGCAAAATCAAATATGCAATATACCAGATGTAATTTGCAAAAATACTTTACGCATATACACGATATCGTTGCATATATGCTGTAATACGAATGTTGTAATTTTATTTCTTTGAACTGTAAAACGTTGTTCCTTAACCCAGAAATGTTGTACATTGACCTGACCTCTCGCATACATACTATCAGTAAACTGTTGCTAACGCAACATCACAAGTTTTACCCAAAGTGATCTGTTCAGTACCTGATGACCGGTTACCTTCTTGACCGGTTCTTCAGTTGCTAAATTTTGCTCATAAATAAAATAGGATTGAGGTGTCTAAAGTGTATTTTATGAAGTCTGTAGTTTTTTACAATTGCATTGATTTTGAAGTAGTTTTTGTACACCTAGTTATAGTTTTCTTGTTCTGTTCTACACATTTACGTACAAAAGGTTAGAAATTGAAATACAACTGTAAAGTTTGTATCAATTCCCGAAACATATGTAAACAGTGAATTATAATTAAATACCGTTGTTGTGAACTGCTTGTTCTTAAAAAAACATGAGAGAGAACTCAATAGGGTAATTCCTCCAACTCCGGACATCCCACGAATCCCTCAAACTTGCATCATCATAGTGATTTAGTTTCCTGGACTTACATAAGGACAACAAAATCTGCAATAGACATTCAGTGATCATTTGCTGAAATAAATATTCATGCAATTTATGTTTATTAAAAACCTAATTCAAGTGTTTGTTATTCGTGGGATGTCCGGAACGAGAGGAATTACCTAGTGAAAGAATATGAAAATTTTTTTGGAAACCTTTCGTGTTAATTTTTGTATTGAAATTTACACATGTATTGGATAATATGTTGAAGAAGATTGAAGAAAGTGAAAAATTTCTTGTAGTATTCCAATGAACATCATAATTGGTTACACCATGCCCAAAGTACCCCAGAATGGTTTCTGGTCATCATGGCCAGAAACATTTTAAAAACATGGAACGAGCGCAAGAAACAATTACAGTTAACGACAACAATTTACACAAAATTGGGTCGTTTGGGCACAGTAACAGGTAAGGACAAGAAGGAGTCGTGCGGGAGTAAGGACACCTAGAACAAAAGAAATTAATTTATGAACAACGGAACGCTTACTAAACACTCTATCGATGCAAATTAAACTCTAACGCACACTTCATACACTGATCATTATATCATTATAAATCAAACTTTGAAACACAAAATAAAGAAATAATCACTTGAAATAATGCTAACCAGCAGCATGTATGTCACAGACACAACGGAACAACAAAGTGAATGTCACACGCTGCTCGGCCACGAACTAAAGTGACATGGACAAAGAGATTTACCTTCAAATGTCAAAGGTATTTTGATCCACGTTATTCTCGCTAACAAATCATAACAGAATTCAATACTAAGTAAGATTAAAGGGTTCTCCATTATTCGGGGTGTCAACTATATTGTGAATGGCAATTCTGTTCCAACGAAGTAGTTGGTCAACTCTCCATCTGACGTGGAGAATTTTAAATTTACTCCCCTGGCGTCGTGCGATGTAGAAAGAGTGTTCTCACAATACAAAACTCTTCTTGCCGATAACCGAAAAAGTTTCCTATTTGAAAACATTACAAAAATATATTACCATTAAATGCAACCAAATACGCTAAACTTTGTTTCACTTCGTAATCCTGTGAAATCCTATTTCCATGTTTTCTTCATTATGGTAGCTAATGCGCGATACTGTCAATATTGAATACTTTGGTTTTGAATCAGTTCCTTAGGGTTCAATATTTAAAATATCGAACAGTTTTCCAACTAACTGAAGTTGGTCATTCAGCAGTGCAAATGCAAGACGTGATCGCATGTTGTTTGCATGTAAATGCGAGTACTGCGCATACGACACTCCGCAATCGCATATATCTACCTGAAGCCGCATATTTTATGCGCTCATAACTTCATATGCGCGTGCATATATGCATGTGCATGTTGGCACAGCCTTGGTCATAAGGCACTTACCGTAGCCGTGACACTCTTGGTTTAAATCTACGGTATTTTAAACACAAATTTAACTTACTCTGGGCCGATTTATAAGTACTGTACGTGAACTGAACATAATAACTAATTTCCATAAAACCAATGCATAATCCAATTCAGTAAAATGCAATTTGGTTCAAAAATTGGGTTTCCAAAAGAAGTACTGTGTGACTAAAAATTTCACGTGAAGTCAATATTTTTACTAAGAAAATTCAAGACATAAAAAGTCAATGTTTCTAGCAACCTTCATAGTAGCTTTGATGGCTGTGAATTGTCATTAAGAAATCCATCACGATTTTTTCTACATTTCATAGACATTTAAATCAATAAAATAGGTTTGAAATATTTTCAAGAGTTTACGCTTGACAATTTGAAGTTTATTTATTCGAACGAAAGTGATAATGAAAACTCCTATTCACATGACAACTGCTATTCACTTATCAAATGAAAAAATCAGTAAAAAATCAAGTTCTGAATTAGATGGAGAATTTCTATCCTCAGCAAAATAGGCTCCTGACCACAGATCCAATAGGCATGACCAATTCGGGCATCAGGTGAATTAATTACAGACAATCAATAAACAACGTCTTCATTAGGTTTGACATAGAAATTTCAGAGGGTTCTCAGTATTTTATTTTAGAGCCATCATAAATATCAGTTTTATAACAGTTAAAAAATTGAACACCTGTAAATCTGCACTGATCAGGTTCCTTGCAGTTTCCCAGTGGAAGTAATTGTTCCATTTTTGTTCGCGATGAATAGAACAATCGATTTTAGTTCTCAGAGGCCAAATATTTCCTTTTTTGAGAGTAACAGTCAAAATTTGATGATTACAATTATTCAAAATTCGTTTGGTCCTTTCGTTACAAATTCAGAAGTAAACGAATGGACCTTTTAAACTCCTGGTGTCTATTGTTCACTGCATGTTTACAAATCAGCTTGACGATTTCATTTACAACGAAAAAATAATTCAAACTATACATAAGTAGCCGAAGCCTACACATTCATTCGCTCTTATTAGATTTTCATTAAGGAGCTATGTACATCACTCAGAAGGGAAATTAGACTAAAAAGTTCTTCCTTCAAGAAATTGCTGTAATTCATTGGTTTTTATAGGTGAAGCTCTTGGCTAGTTTTAGGGCAAGTAAATAAGCTAAGCACTATTATTTTAAAACATTTGTAAATATGTTTCATTATAAAACTTGAATCGCAGAAGCAAACATGAAAATTTTAATTGTTGACTTTTAGCTCACAATTAAATTTGGGTTCTCGCCGAAGCAAAGATGTCTAAATCTTGTCTTACACTGCAGTAGAAAAATACATTCCAGTTTAATGCAGTGTAACGTGCCGCAGAACCTATTCTTACGTAATAATAATAGTAATAGTTCTATTTCACACATACGAAATAGAACAGGACTTATTAGTACAGACCGCTCAAGCTCTTGGCTAGTATTAGAGCAATGGAATAGGAGTGGGAAAAATCTTCAATTGTTTGTACGGTTCGTCATAAATCCAAAAACATTAAATAAATGTGAAAACTTTTTCCTCAAAATTAAAACAAACCTACATTTTAAAGGACCTAAAAATTGAAGATGACTCACTCTTAAGTGAGAAATTTCTTTTAAATACAAGGAAGATACATCACAATACCTATTACGTTCTTGAAGCTCAAATTCTTCTTCATAAAATAAGCAATCGCTTGAGTAAAAAAATTGATTGTCTTTTTTTCCTATCAAATAAAAAAATGTGTTCAATGATATGCATCGAAGGTTCCAACACGATGGTGTTCCTGCACACTGTGCCATAGCTGTGAGGCAGTTACTGGCAATTATCCAAATTGCTGAATTAGCCCTGGCCGCTTCATCTCATGGCCCCCAAGGTCTCCCGGAATTACACCCCTAAATTCCTACTTCTGGGGAACTTTGAAGGGTTTGGGGCATGAAACATTGATTCGTTCAGAAGAAGAACTCATCGGTTGAATAATATTATGGTAAAAGCCTTCGGACGGATTCGTGCAACTCCTGTTGTCTTCGATCACGTCCATCAATCTTTACACTGGCGTTTGGACTCCTGCATCGCAACAGATGGGCGCCATGTTGAATATGTTTTCTAAATCCCTAACCTAATTTAAAAATCTATTTTTCGTGGTTGTAAAATTATGGCTATAATTCTATTTCATGTGTTCATAATAAAAATGCTATCTTAGCTTTCAACATTTCTTTCCCTGCCACTCCTAAGGTATGAAATTTTCTCTAATATGTTTCAAATTTCTAGCCCTTGTAACTTTTTAACAAAGCATGTTCGGCCACGCAGTTATTGAGTAAAAAGAGTTACTTTCAACGGTCCTTGCATTATGTTAAAGTATTTTCAACAAAGTACCAGTTACCCTGTTTGAACAAAATGATTAAGAATAATTCCAGTCCTATTTTGTTGCCATATGTTTTTCATAGCTGTAAAATTTTACGAAAAATTATGTAAATTTATTCATGACAGCATTTGAACTCAGCATCGCTATGGAAAAAACAAATTTGAGTGGAAACGCTCAACAGCAACCTAGGCTACGTTTTCTTGCTAGATGCCGCTGTACATTTACGACCGACCTGCACGTGTCACGGTGACACACAGTGTCAAAAGTTTGGTTGTGTGTGTGTTCAAAGTAGGACCCAGTAATGGTCACGAATTGCTGTAACCTCGTAATTAAAGCGTATTAAATTTGGAGCTAATTTCTGAATTGTTTTCCAGTTTTCCATGTAACCAAACGCGACGGAGTTGCGCATTACAGCTCTCACCTCGAGTTAAAGTTCTTTCACAGCTAGGGCAAGCTCATATATGTTTACGTTATGGAGGACAAAAATCCAATAATCGAATCTTACTTTTTCTTTCTGTACTTAGCTGATTACAATGATAGATAAATTTTACAAGTTACCGATGTCGTGGTATTCAACATTTCTAAGACAAGCGAAACATCCTTATTCGGGACAAAAATCCATTTCTCTCTAACACCCAAAGTTTAATAGAGAAACTCCTTCACTCTGTTATATTTTACTAGACCAATTTATTGTTTCATGAGTTATTAAGAATATGACGTTAACTAAGAAAATAGAGCAGCTGAGGTACAGGGCACATATAATATATAGAAATATCTAGCTTAAGAAATAATACACACAAAATCCATCCGCACACTAAAAATTTTTCCTTAATCAAAGAAATGTTTGGTTTGAATTTATGGCCGTAGACCTGCTATTGTGCTGAGTATTTGGAACGTCACTCTAAAGTGTTCAGCAGCATTGCTGCTCTCCATCGACCTTAATATCGCTACTCCATCACAGAGATGTCCTGGTGAAAACATCTACAGTGTTCGTCACTGACTGGACCTAAAATTCGAGGGAGAAGTCAAGATGTTAGTCAAGGAGATGAATTTTGAGGGACATGTTGGTCCCCTACTGTTTGTATACATCGATAAAGTTCTTCACAACTTTAACGTGGTCAGTAGATTGATTATTTTCATAGAAATTGACTACAACTGATTTAAATGCACCCATGGATTTCTTTCAGTATCATTCAGTAAGTCTTGGAAATGTATATCAGCAATTACCTTCTTTATTTGTGGACTAATGAACTTTCACTTTGGTACAAGACAGTTAGTATAACTCAACTCTAAAAACTTGTTTTACAGATACCAAAAAGCATCTATCTGAGTGGTTGTCTAGTGCCTTCACGTAATTCTTCATAAGCCCCAGCTTGATGTAACGTGGTGGTATGAGAACTTTATCACGGTCGATCAACGACACACGAAGCAAATTTCATTTCCTGGCTGCATTCTATTTGATGGGCACTCTTTTTTAAGTAGTGTTGCTTTCTATCTCTACTGTCTCACCCGTAAATAAATCAACATTAGTGCACCCTATCTGCATTCCAATGAGAATGATGAAAACTTTTTAATCTATGCAGAGACACCAGTTATACTCGTGATAACGTATTTACAAGAAATAGCTACGCAGTTTCATGTGTTTCTTTAAGGTGGATAGAATATCTATGACAGGGACAATTACGTATTTGTTTTCACTATGTAATGACACCTCATTCAAACTTGTTTCAGATGAGTTGATGAACAATGGCCATGCTTCAATTTTGTGTTACACTCCTTGGCGTGACATCAGACCTTCAACGTCCGAACAAAACCAAATAGTGTCACTTGCTGCAAATGATTTTACGAGTTCCTAATATTTGCAGTGAAAATGTGGAGCTGTATCCCAGTGCAAGTAATTTCAATGCTTTGAGGTGTGAACCGAGCAGTTCAGCTCGACCTTTTGTTAGAGCCAGGTTCCGTATTAGGTCAGAAAGATCAGCCTTGTTCATCAAATGAATACTTTTTCCGGATTGTCACTCAGGTTATGAAAGAGAACTTTTTTCTTGCGTTTCTTCATCAAATGTATACGTTGATGGTAGGTATTGTTAATGTATATTTGGTAGGTGGTGTTGGTATTGGACAACCTTCAGCATCATGTGGAATTTGTTTAAAAACTAGTTTTGTAAGAAATGTCAAAAGTTTTGTAAGAAATGTCAAAAGTTTTGTAAGAAATGGCCAAACTAAAATAACAATCTGTGGCGTGGTTACTTGACTCACTCCCCATCATAGAAACTCTAAGTGCAATGTGGTTGTTCTTCGTCGTCCTCATCCAATCTCGCAAGTTGTATGCACGTGTCAAACGGATGAACTGCGATACTCAGAATTTATCAGCATCCACCTTTGAATGAGATGCTTTCGTCAGAAATGGTCTAAATGTCTTCCCACGGAATTTCTCAGCTAGCTACAGAGAAACGTAGCACTAGTTTGAGTAAAAATACAGCATTATTGGCTTATAGAATGAAATAAAAAAAGTAAGACTCATTAAACGCACTTTGGTTAATAATTGAATTGTGCTGTGCCCGAGTGAAATACGTTTCGTTCGAAAGCATTGAGTATAATTGCATTTTATTTGATAACTGTCAAGTCCTTTTACATTTGTACACAGTCATTCAGCTAGCGTCACGAAGGTAATTTAATTAAATTCAATTACAATTAGGTGTCTTGAAGGATTTTTTGTTTCGTATAAATTATCGTCAAATAAAATTAACGACTAAGAAGAATATGTGTCAAAGAACATGTGTCGTACAAATTTTTCGTATACACATTAATATTTTCGTAATTCGACATCGTGTCTATAGGGGTTGCAGAGCTGCAAATCTTCAGGCTTCTACATAATTACGAAGTAATTACTATGACAGAATCATACAAGGATCAACTGTATGTAAAAGTTACACTTGAACAATAAAATCACAGGAACAGTTAGCATTCGTCGACATTGTGAGTGATGGGGCATTGCAAATTTTTAGTCATGGACATTATGTCTTGTGTTTGCTATTGAAACATTATATTTGTGGATGGTATTTCCTGAGTGTTAGTAATTTATACTGTTAAGGCAAATGTTATTTCAAGATGAAATGTGTGGCTATTCGTAGGTTCCATGTGTCTCTCCGCAAGCTAATAAATCATCACGCCGACTTAATCCGATTTAAGAAGGCTGCTACGTATAGTAGAGAAAATTTTGAATTTTGAAATAATTTTTGAGACATAATTTAAAGGTAATTTTGTGTCACCCAGCTCCGAATTTGGGGATAGGGCTTAACGATGTCAATTTAAAAAAATCATTTCTTTTGATTAAGCAAGTTGTATGCTTTTGTGGCTTCAGAAACGGGTATGCTCGTAATGTATCGATTCCTTTGCTTAATTATCACTCTCTGTGTAACGATTTATTTTCATCTTTTTCATCTGTCCCTTTTTTTAAGGTTCAAATTCTTCTTCGTAACATATCCCTTAATATCAGCTTGAGAGACAGAGTTCCGTAGCAATCAATTTTACGTGACCCCACTGTCAAGTGACGGATTGTATGACGATACCTGCAGCGTTTCCAAATGACGCAACATGTATTCTATTTACTGCGGCGAAGAGTCTAGACGATTTGACCCAGTGTCGCCTACAAATGTAAGAGGCATTGCTGGACTTCCAGTAAACTTTGTGTTCTTTTGCTCTTCACTGTGAGGAGTGGAGATGCAATACATTCTTTTATGAGTGCATTTAAGCAGAATATTCATTGACTAGAATTTGAACATTTGCTCATAAATTTCACGAAGTGATATGATTTCATTCTCTAGGTATCATCACGGTGAAATTAATTATAAAACAATCTAGCGACGATCATACACTCCGCCTTCGACTGATCACTACAATCGTTTTCCTCAAATTATGTGTTTTCTTAGAGCTAAGATCACTCAACTTGTACCGAAAGCGTTGCCAGATGACAATGAAATGAATGACCATGTCATGAATAGTCAGAGACTAGTTCAATATTTATTTACTATGTGGTATAGAAAGGAAATAAGTTCCCAACTGGTAGCCGAGCTCTTTGCCGACCTAAGCTTGTTAAGAGGAACGATATTCGGTTCAGTTAAATGTTGAACAGTTCGGTACTGTAGCCGTTCCATAGCCTCTTATGTTTAAAGTTGGTGGGATTTGCCCAAGTCACCACCTTCTCGTGTCCTGGTGAAGTTAGGTAACAATAATTCGGAAGTACTGTTGTGGTAATTAGTAAAGTTATGGTAATAGTAACAACTACGGGTAAAGTTGGAGTCAGGATAATAGTTGTTAAATAGATGCTCTCTGTAAAGAAAGTTATTGAGTAATGTATCTGAAGCGTAGATATGTAATGACGACTAATTTATAACAAGAAAGGAATTCACACACTAACAAAAGTTGCCAGGTGCTAAAGTCATTGGCAGGGCTGCTATAATTTCACCCAAACACCTCATATAAGCGCGCCTGTACAATTGCAAAAGCCAACCTTCATTGTCGTGGAACTAACGAAGGATGCGATCTCGTCCTCCCGTGCGAGTGACGGCAGAGCAGCTCCTGTCGGGGCACCACCGGCCCACAGGCGTGCGGCCTGCGCAGTGCTCTCATGAGTCACAGAGTCCGCGAAGCAGCAGCGGGGTCCACAGAGCAGCGGCAGGGTCCAAGAAGCAGCGGCAGAGTCCATTAATTAAGCAGTGGCAGAGTCTACGAGGCAGTGACAGAGTCCGCAGAACATTGGCTAAGTTCGCAAAGCAGTGGCACAGGCCACGAGGCAGAAAAGGTCCATGACAAAAGCGGGGATCCGAATAATTCAGCTTCACCATTGCTCAAGTCGTGCGCTGTCAGCAAGCGTTCCTGCATGATTATTTTTTTCCTCACAGATTGGTTATAAATACCTAGGGAGATTATCTGGGGGAAATATGTCTACCCAGTATCTATTTGTTACCCAACTATTCTAGTTTACTTGGAATAAATTGTCCTTTTTCACGTTCATCCAGTTCGTAGGGTATGCTGGTCGATATTCCGTTTGTCAAGAAAATTCGATTCCATTTGTCTTCAACACACGTTTAATGTCCCAGAAGTGGATGAAATCTTGTATTATTCATTGAATAACTATACTAAAATTAAATCTGTATAGATGTAAGTTTCATTGATCAACTTTCACGAAATTGAATCAAAATTGAATAATCAGTTACGTAAATCAATGATGAGGTGGATCATAACTAAGTATCGTGAAAGAGATTAGTGGCAGCATGTCAAAAAATTGTAGAGCGCATCTCGAAAACAACACAGAACTACCAGAGCTCAGATGATGGAAAAAACGATAGGGCTAAACATGATCAGACACTAAGACAGGGCAATAAAACAAATAATTGATGACACAATGGTACCATTTTAACGCCAATTAATTCATAGCGTACGTCTGGTGCGCCTGCTTATTGGGAAACTTCGCCTAAACCATTTATAAGACTCATTCGAGTTTCTATTTTCTCAAGAAGGACGTAGGTGGATGCTTGTTACACTTAAGTTATTTGTGAACTTATGTTATAGTCAAGCGATGGTTTTCAGTCAGTCAGACCTCCTTGAGTTAATTCATGGATATTTTTT
>JACJUY010000515.1:4879-79223 GCA_014220935.1 Platorchestia sp. MABIK | reverse complement strand
TATGATGCATCTGTTTCGCCGCCTCGCACGCATATTTATGCACACCAATTGCCACTGTGGCGACAATGTATACACGCCTTACCGTCGCCAAAGAAACCTTTAAAGTTGTTGAAGAGGGGTACAAATTATCGCCGCCCGAAAAAGATAACTAAGCATGATAACGCATGACGAGCAGCTATTAAAAAGCTAAATTATAGTTTAAAAATTTACGTCAAAAATGTGTAAAATATTGTGGCTCGGTGCATATTCTCCTGAATATGAACGCATAGACCTGTACGGATTTATATGCATATTATACATTATTTATTTAAATTATGTACATCTCATATATGTTCAATAAAAATGCATACAAATGTTTGTGAATATAATTATGAGAATGTGTACTGAATCACGTAATTGTATACTTGCATAAATTTTTCAGTTATAATTGTGTTCTTATATACCCGCTCGCTGTGCATTATCCGGCTTAGTTGTCTCTTAGGGACAAGAATAATTTTTATCCTTCTTCAGCGTCATAAGGAAAATACATCGTCGCCACGGGGACCATAGGTATACATGAATATACATCCACGAAAGGCGACCAAGCGATGATGCGGCGAAAAAATTGGACTGGGGGTAGTGAAAGAGCTAACGTTGGTGCCGTGCGGGGACAACATCTTGGCATTATAATTTTTCTCAACTCCGGATCAAATTTTTGAAAAAGTTTTCCAACAGTTCATAACAGTTTCTGTCTCTTTCTACGTCTGAATAAAATCGCGGCTGTGCTGCACTGATTAAATTTCTTTAAAACAGGTTTTACTGTAAATTCAGGATGACGAAGCGTCTCTTTATTGTATTTTCCATCACAGCGCGGTCGAGTGAGTAAAAAGACGAAGCAATGTTTGAACGAAAGTATATTCAATAACCTTAAACATAAATGAAACAATATAAATTTTCCGATTGTATGAAAAATTAAGGCTTATTCGTTGTCCATTTCTTAAAAATTTCATTTAACAGATGAACACGAGAATTCTTTTTTATCCAGTTCTTTGTCTACTAAAATGCATGCGAAATCTCAGGATGACAAACACTAGATACAAACCGAGAACTTAGTAAAATATTTACCATAGAAGGGTGGATTAAATTTTCCATCACTAAGTGCCCATGATGATATTGTGCAAGAGTCTTGGAGCATAATCATGAAGCCAGTTTCGTTCAATTAGGATATAAGGCGCATTTTTGTTTTCCGTTCCCTGATCTGTACTTGCACTGATACTCTTGAACTTGATATAGAATAAATTTATGTACTTAAAATCGGAGGGAGAATACACGAACTACACAGCAGTCCAGGTTCCAGACAAGCATCTGTTGCTTCATATTCATTCAGGAAGCAGAGTTTTAAAGAAATTCAGGAAGCAGAGTTCAGAGTAAATTCTTGACGTCTGGAAAAACAACGCATTTGCAAGTGGAAATGCTTCAGAAAAATACAACTTACACCTGAAGATTGAAAACAATACCGGAAAATTTTAATAATCTATTTCAGTTGTTTTCGTCATACAAAATAAAAAATCAATTCTTGGAGAATGGTCTTGAAATTTTCACTCTAGTACTGTATTTCATAGAAAAAGCTTTTAAAGCTCCCCGCATTTCCACTTGTAAACTGGTGTTGAATGTATTCCGGTCATCTCAAATTATCATATTACTTTCCCGAGTGCAACGGCCCGTAGAAAAATTTCAATGGATATGATAACCATGGTATTCCATGCTGTCATGCGTTTGCTGCTTCTCCATTAAATAATGTGTGACTTCAATATTAGTTTCACAGTGTCAAAGATATCATTGTCTGCAGGGACATGAGGTTGCATGTTTGTTAATGTAGTGAAGTGATGTTCGCTCCAGGAAACCTAACCGGTCATAACGTAACGTAAAGCGTAACAGGTCGTGACAGGTTATGAGATGGCTCATAACAAGCTTAGAGCTCTTCATTTATAGCTGTCAATAAAGCAAATGTACAACAAGGTCATTTTCCGACCTCGGTGTATGCAAAACAGGAGAATAATTTATAAGTTGTGACTGATGGCTTTAAAAACTGAGAGCTATGTCATTGATTAGCGCTGATTTCCAAATTCGGATTTGAAGATGGAGCACGGATATCTCTTCTCTACGATAATTACGCGCATAAAACTACTTTGTATTATGCAATCATCATAAGTTATCATTTACACGCTAAAAATTAGACTGGTAAACGCACTGACACTGTATCTTTATAATTTATCTTATGATGGGATCATGGGATGTTACTCGTAGTAAAAAACGCACCCGTGTAGAAGACAAGGGATTCAGGTGCTGCTGGCAAATGAGCGCATCAAACATTCTCCTGTGAAATTTGACACCATATTAGGATCGTTGGGTGTGTGACCACTTTTTTGCTTTTCTTACAGTGATCCGTTAGTTTTAAAGAATGCTGTTATTTAAATTTGCACTGAAAACGCTCGACGAAGAAAAAAGAAAGTTCAGTTAGAAAAGTTCATGCTCTGAACCTACTATAACAGAAACTCTTCACAGTGAGAGTATTTGGCGTACATCACTTCTCAAGATAATCAATTCGTTTCAAATTTGTTTGGGTCTAATGACTTCTATCCGAAGAAGTCGAATCCTACGCAATGGTCTAAAAAAAGTACAAGGCACGATTGTTTCGTAGACTTTTAAATTTGTGCGGCTAAGAAATCAGAAATAAAGTTACGAGCCGTATTGTCTCATTATAGATTATTTATTCATAGTGGAATAACTATCCAATTTGTCGAAGAACATAGGGCCCGGTTCATTTTGAAACGTATGCTCAGTGCCGCATACTGCACAGGAACTCTGCGTACTTCCAGTCCTGGAGCAGCAGCTCCCTCTCATCTCCATTAGTGTGAGTGAGTTGGCTAAAAGCGCATCAAGTCGCTGTCTCGAGCAGCACATACCCAACTCTGCAGCTCAAGTGTACATCTAAGCTGTCCTGAGCGTCGTGCAGCGCTTGCAACCTCAGGAATCTAATGGTTTCTTACTACCGAGGTCTGAGAGCTTACACTGCTTCGGCCAGAAGTTACACATTCAACTTGGAGAAGAAGCCTACTAGGCCACGAGATATGTAAAGAGGCATGATGTTCTTTGCTAAAGAATTGTCTCTCTCTCAGAATGTGCAAGAGTTTCTTGTGGCCTCAACATTAACCGTAAGCCATCTTTTCATACAGAAATTTATTTTGATAGAACTGAGGAAAGCTTACATCCCCTTTTTAATCTTCCTTGATAAACGTTAATTTACTCTCGATATTCTGCGTATAGCCACACGCTGGCCATACTGAGGCACATACTGAGTTATTTGTTCGCTGCTGTATTTGTTTGGTAGGGTTTTATTCACTTCTCTGCTAATGAGGTTACCGGAAAAAGGAAAGTTTTTTGTGATTGAGGTGCTTGCATTTTTCTCTCTGACAATCATCCACTCATGACCCGCGTTGTCTTCAAAGGGTTCAGAAAAATCTCCACACCAGCAAAAATACAGATTTTGATCTAGGTTGGATTTTGTATCAACTCATCAGTATCAGGTTTGTTTTGCGACATTTAGTCGCAGATTTTCTGGTACTTGGAATTTTGTTTCTTCTCTGAATATCATACAAGTGTAGGGGGTCTTGTAGTAATTTTCATGCTTCAGTTAAGAAAAAGAAAATTCTGTTAGGTTTTGGAAAGATTGAAGAAATAAGAGAAGACAAATTGTATTCATGGTCTCTATTCATAAATTGCAAACAACCATTCGAAATGGTGTTGATCCCGGTCGTTACATGTTTATTTCTTTAAGACGTTGACTACGTTTGCGCGGTTGCTACAGTTGGCTTGATATTTAATTAGTAGTCAAATGGAAAAACCAATTTTCTGTTCGAATACATTTCAATCCTGTTTCAAAGTGTGAAAAATATAAATGCATGTTAAAATATTTACTTCAACGATAAAGTCAATTTTCAGAAGGTAGGGAAATAACCCAAATGTAATTCGCTTATGCTCAACGTAAAAATGCAATTTACCTGCTGGTACACACAGTGTATATGCCACTACGTAGTCAACTTGTTAATGTAGCATGTACTGACAGCCTTACGTTTAAGATACAGTTGAAATCAAAGCAAAGGAAACAATTGAAAACTCGATGTCGAAGTAAGCATAGCTTACATAAGTTAGAAATTTTAAAAGGTTACATTCCTGCTCCATAATGCTGTAAAATTTATCTTAATCTAAGGAATGTGAAAACACTTGTGTTTAATCGAGTTTTATTTAGCGATATGCCGTTGAAAATTAAGGGGCACAAAACATGTTTTCGATTGAAACTTGCGGTAACATACAAAAAAAAAATGTCGTGTGTTTAAAGGCATACAATATCAATATTGCACAATCATCAGTGTGTACAAAGTCGCTTTATTTTAAAGAAAGCAGCAGGTATATCTTCCACAGCACAGTTAAATTAGTCTTAGACATTCATCAACTATGATTTTGCACCATTCAGTTAAAGTTACACTCTCAAATCCCCTGTTTAGTCCGAGTATCTTTGACGGGTTATTGTTGGTTCCAATTCATATACGTAAATTCCTTGTCATGAAAAGTTCATTGCATTTTCGACTCTGCAGCAAGGTGCGTTGCTCTACTTAAAAATTCCACCATTGACGCACGAGTTGTTTATTATTGATCCCACATAATCTTGTGAAAAGTTTATACATACATGGTAGCATTGGCACGCGCTTATTATGAAAAATTCCTCGCAGCTTTCAATTTTTTTTCACGGCATTAACCCTGAATGGTCAGGAAAAGCCGCGCAGAGTCACGCAGTTGACTGTTTGGGCCTTTCAACTATTCGCTAATTTTATTTAGATATTAACAAGCAGCACGAAGCCAGCTTTTGCTGGAGATAGGTAGAGGTAAAATATTATGGCCTGTACCGAACGAATAAAAAAACCTAGGCTGTTAGTGGGCAGCAAACCTGCGTAAGCGGAGATAATGCGATAAAATTTTCAATTCATAGTCAAGTACATGTAAGTTTCTGTGGCACTTTTCATTCATATGATGTTACATCTAAGTTTACAGCGAGTTCAGACAAAAATGATTTTGAACATCACATTAAGAATGAAAATTGTGCGTTAAAAACCAAATTAAGATGTGCTGTGTGGCTGCACATTGACAAGAAAGTGTAGTCTCTTGATCTACCACCTGCTCCAATTTCGATGAGATTCCGCCTTCTTTCAGAGAAAACTGCGAAAAATTCGAAAAAATAAAACATCTAAAATGGAAATTAACATAATTTTATGACCCATTTATATCTATTGCTTATCGGCAGTACAGTATAAAAAATTCACTAAATCTGCTACGCATTGGACATTTTACCACTGCAGTATCGTTTTTTTTTAGCATTTGAAATTTTAATTCCATGATGCATTGAAGTGAAGAAAATTTCCTGGCGTTTAGGTAATTTATTTGAGAAATAAATTTCAGATTGAAATGATGTAAGAAGCACAGGAATGCTCTCTAACTATCAGCCCCGTGAGACAGGCTCCGCTTACTGCAAAAAAAAAATGCTCCTCAACGAGATTGACCCATATAGCAGGGACCAGACAAAAATCCAACAAAGAATAAACCTTCACCCTTGCTGAGAGGGAGTATATTTCCCAATGACACACACATTCGCACACATTCATCAAGGCCGCCTTGGTAATTCTTCATGACATTTGGGGGCTCCTTACAACGAAGGTGTATCAGTTAAATCCTCCCGGGAGCATTCCAGCCTTGAAACATGCAGCGTGTGTTCGAGATAAGATTGCTGCAATTGAGATTGCTGCGGAATGGAGGCCACCCAGAAGACGTTATTTTCAAAAAGTAATTCATTTCGGTTATTGTACACCGAATGGTTGTTTATGTTAGTCATTTATATACCAAATTCATCGTATTCATACCTTATTTTTAAATGTTCTAAGAACCTTAAAAAATTTTCCGTTTCACTGACGCGCCCTGTGGAACAATATTGTGCAACCATCAAGAAAGTGTAAATGAAGGGACATAAATTTTGTCTGCCTCCATCATTTTCCCTGAAATTTGCGTGGCAGTGACAAAACAGTCCTTTAATGGCGGCGGTGTATGACTCGGTCTTCAAAACCTAAGTTTTTTCTTTGCCTTCCTGGCTTTTTGGGCTAAAAACACAGGCAGAATATTTTTATACATTCACAACCCGTCTGATCTCACTTTTTGAACCATTAACTTTTTCAGAAATTTCTCTAATGTTCTGATTATGATTGGATAACTTAATAATCATCATCCTGAGATATTTGTTAACTTTTTCATGGCTAACTTGGGTGAAAATTGTTGAAACATTGACATATATTCTAAACAATCGTTTCATTGCTCAGAACCACAGAGGATTGGAATTTCATCCCCTTAAAAATAATTGTACTGCAGTGCCCTATAATTTCTTAACGCGATACATCTCTGAAAAAATTTCATTTTTACGTCATTGAAATTCAATCTATAACTGCAATTTATTACAGTTTCGAGCTTTTTTAGTTTTTCATACATCGAGCATCAATTTTTTGTTTTTTTACTTTTTATCTAGACTCTGTGTTTTTGAGTATTGTACATATTTTCAAAATGCGCTTTCTCCGAAAAAATGATATCATAATAATTCTATATTTAGCACTTCAATGAAGGCCTTTCCAAAGAGTGGATACAGAATAATTTTAGGAGGATGTAATAACTTAATTCTCACTAAATGCTTTTAAGCCTCTCACCCTTTCATTAAATAAACTTCAGGACTATTTTGTTCCTTGGAGGAGGCACGTGCTTGGAGTGAAAGACTGTAGTAGTTGCCTCTGATAGAGTCATAGTAAAAAATGCAGGCAAGAAAGTTTCTGCAATATATTTACGTTATCACTCTGAAATTCAAATTACTGGCTTTAGGTTACTATAGAACTTTACATTTACCACACCAAATGAAATACCAGAGGAACATCGTTTCAATTCATTGATTTCACTGAAAATACTTAAGCTTCGAGCACAAAGTTTGAAATTATTCCAACCTTTAATTGAGAATGTGAGAAACAACGTTTGTATTCTCTGTAGAAATTGATCAGGTCAGACTCGTAGGCGGAGATTCCTAACAAGAGGTTTATAAAGTCTGGTGGCGGAACTGGAGTGCATTACATGTACATTAATTTCACTTATTTTCCATTTGGTTAGTTAATGTCATTGGACATGAATAATAGCCCATGAAGGCTACTGTGATATCATTAGATATGTTAAAAAAAATAAATGATCAGAGATTTGATTTCGAAATTTATCTATCAAAGAGTAACATTTTGCCGGACTGTAAAAATATTGTTTTTGCTTGAAATTTCTAAATTAGTTTCCTAGACTGAACTCAAGTGTTGATCGAGTTCTCTTTTAGGGAATTAATAAGAGATCGTTACGTAACGCGCTTCGATATATTTTAACACAGATACCACTCACGGATATGTGCTACAATGCAAAAATGCAGGGTTGTCGAGGTATGCAGATTGGGGTTGTTCAAAGGTTTAGTTCAAGTTTAATGTAGAACTATATATGCCGTATGATATTGAGATATCTCGTGCCTTGATGTTCTTCGAAAAAGCTTGTCGTCGATTTATGAATAATTTCCATTCCCTACTAATGAAACTCATATTCTAGAGCATGGTTGCATGGAGATTCTAATATGAATGTTGTCTATTGCATTTAGCATTCGATTTTGAGTAGAATGAGAAACATTTGGATCATCCTAAGATTTTGTCCTGCAATTGGATGAGAATTTCCAACATGGGGTGGGTATTGAATGAAAAATCGCACTCGAAATGCAGTGAAAGTTTGATCAGGGTTACAAAACTAAACAATTCCAGGCAGCGACTGGAATAGCTGCGAAATATTTCCGTAATAATTATTATTCGCGTTCTGGTCAGTCTTGTTAAGTTTCAACTCATCAGTATCTTGAGGAAAAAATAACGATGAAACAATATTTTTTGCTGACTTGAATACACTTGAGTAATTTTAGACAAGGACATCGAGCACAGTTTATGCTTGTGTTGAAACATACAAAAAAAGGTCCGATATCGTAAGATTTGGGACCAACTATTACGCGGGTTTGATTCATTCATCAATGGATGGGGAACTGAGTAATGTGGGGCACAGGAAGACTTGTGTTTCAGCAGACAAACACAAATCTATTGGGGCTAAACATAGATAGTTACCTTAAAAAGCAATTGTAATTTAATGTAATTTATCGCCTGCCTCTATACGCGTATATATCGTGTGTAAATATATATATTTATGTTCAGCCATTGATAGAGGAATGTTATAGAAAAGGTTGCCATCCTATATGTTCGTGGCATCCAAGACTTTACAAAAACGAGTATGAGGATTTGCCTTATGTTTTAGTTAATAATTCTCCGTTGAAGCAAAGACTGTTACCAAGATGCCATTACTTTATGTACGTCTGTATGTATTATGACTTTAAACACAGTCCTTGGCACAGGTTAACTTTAAACAATCAAATGGTTGAATAAACATACAATCAACGTTGTCCAGAGGCTACATCAAGCACCGGGTGAAAACATTTGTAGAATACTGAACAATGAGATAAGCAAGGAAGTCCGAAAAATCTTGATGGTTGAAAAGAATGTTTTTTTAAAAAACAGCAGAACACATCACAACAAACTTGTGAATTCTTAATTTCATCACGTAAAAACAGTATCCGAACAGAGATAAAGAGAAAAAGGTTAGCAACTACACGTTGAATAAAAAATTTCAGGGTTGAACTCTTCCATCACGTACCGTATACAGTTGTATTTGTTCTATACAAACCCGTATAAATGATGTTTCGTGATTTAAATCACATCTAGATCTAGTTTGGTAACATGACTAAGACAAACCTAGCCGAACCTATCCTAACATGACCTCACCTAACGTGATATAACCTGACCTGACATATAGCCTAGCCTATCTAAGCAGACATAATCCAATTTAACGTAACATAACTAGATTTAACCTGACCAAACTTAACTTAGCCTCTCTTGACCTGACCTAACATTAATTGCTTAGCCTAGCTTAGCCGAACCTGAATTGAATAATTTAAATTATTTAGAAATGAAATTTGTCGGCTGAAGGCCCCTAGAGCTTTCATGAGGATGTAGGTGTACGAAGGTTTTTTTATTGTCGTGCAATTTTTTTCAAATGGGTTATTTTCTGAAACTGAAAAATGGTGTTCACGCCGTTCTTAAGAAAAACTGTGGAATTGGGGTTATGTATGGACACACATCATATATATATATATATATGTAAATTTGCGCAAATGTTTCGATGAATATCATTTTTTTACGTGGTAGAATGAGGATAAAGGAAGATTGAGGATAAAGCTGCCATTGATGAAAATCCAACATGCACTACTAGAGAACTGAGCAAAACCTTTAATGGAAGCCAAATGACCATATATCGGGAAATGAAAAGACTTGGCAAAGTTTCAAAGGCTGGGAAATGGGTCCCAAACGATTTGTCAGAAATCAACAGGTAGCAGCGTGTGACCTGTTGTTTCACTGTGTTCTCGTGAACTTCAGGCCTTTTTTAGACCGAATCTTGACTGTCGACGAGAAGTGGATACTTTAGAACAATGTTAATCGCAAAAGACAGTGAGCAAGTCGTGGTTCAAAGCCAATTCCACAGCCGAGAAGTAGACTGCACCCTAAAAAAATTCTTTTGTGTGTATGGTGGGATTTGAAGGGAATTGTTTATAATGAACTAATGGGTGACAATCAAACAATAACACCTGAAGTTAACTGTCAGCAGCTAACTCGTTTTAAAATAGTTTTAAACGGCCTTCTTTGATCAATCGAGAAGGAGTGATTCTGCACCATGACAATGCCAGACCCCACACTTCAAGAGCAACCAAAAATCTCATTGAAGAATTTGGCTGGGAAGTCATGCATCACCTACCATATTCTCCCGATCCTGCTCCAACCTATTTTCTTCATTTTCAGGAGCTTACAGAATCATTGAATGGGACAAAGGCTTACTTCAAAAGAAAAATCTAAATAAAACTAGTTTCTTTTTTTGAGTCCAAACTGACAAAATTCTATGAAGAAGGAATCAGAAAGCTTAGGGTAAGATTGAAAGATGTAATTAATAAAAATTGTGACTATGTCGAAGACTAAATAAACATGTTTTTGATAGGATTTTCACTTTATTTCAAATTAAAAAATGGACCGAATTTCTGTTATAACCTGATACTTGCATTTACGTGCATAATCAGCCTTAGATTAATGTAACAAAGTACGTGAACGTATTTTTTTATGTTTTTCCAACAATCAATTATAATGACAATTGACATGGGTATGACGATACCCATGTGTGTTAATTAACTAAAGATCTTTATGTTAAGATATTCTAAAAACCAACGATGGTTTTTGTATCATCTTTATTAAAATTTAACTGTTTTTTTTTCTTTTTTTCCAATTTAAAACGAGCAACGGATCAAAAAGCAACATACACGAGTCTTCAGAATGTTTTCAGCGTGACTGATGACGTTTTTTGGATTCAACACTGTATCTTTTCGGTTCCTTTATGAAAGCAACATTGTTAGTTTTGTGACAATGATTCCTAGCGAAAATCCGAACTCCGATGTTGCATTCATGAAACTATTGCGCTGTCTCTTCAATTCAAATATCGTATGGAGAAAACAGTCTCCAACGTTGTCTTCAGGTATAGCTACATTGTAAATGCATTCCAACTGAACTAAAATCAATAGACTTTACGTTGGTTCGAAGACGTTGTAACGTATACCTGCATGACTCACATATATTCCTTATCCAATATTCAGGAATGGTGAATAGAAAGCGCGCTGCGAGAAAAGGAAAATGATAAACTAGCTTTCTGTAACCTTAATTCAAGGTAACCATAAAACAGAGGGATTGGTGGTTTTATTTTTCTCCTGAGGGCGTGGAGAGTCAGATCTTGATTAGTTCTGTGGCGCGTCTGTACGACCGACACGCCGGCACACCTCACAACGTGGGTTGGGTTGAGGAAAAATTTAGGCGTTAGGTTTGAAAGTCCTCAGGGTTTAGAGTTTTTTAGAATAAAATTTAACAATACTCGAACAATTTATATAGTTCTGGCTATTTACACGGCAACTATTTATCATACATTGATTTAGAAAATGCATAGAATGTGAAAGTTACTTCTGACAGATTAGGAAATTTAAATTAACAATTTTATGTGAGTCAATGCTAAACTAGTGATATAGCAATGAGAAACGATAGTAACGAGCAATTTTATGGTATGGTAAAGACAAGCAACTAACAATAAAGAATTCATCACCGTTTATTCTTCATATTCCCAAAAATTAGAAACAAAAATTCTACTCGACCATCATAAATTTGTAGACTAGGAAAAAGCGGAGGAAATCCCCTTCACTTTTGATATGTAAACTCACTGACGAGGGTTTTTTCTTCGAGAGCAAATCGGTTTCACTGTCTCCGGTCCTCCTGCACAATGTCACAGGGGGGCTATACGCTCCAGTCCATTCTTGGATTTACGATCAGCGTCACACCGTAGCGCATCGTTGCGGCATATCCAGCAGCTCTCTGTAGCGCATCGTTGCGGCATATCCAGCAGCTCTCTGTAGCGCATCGTTGCGGCATATCCAGCAGCTCTCTGTAGCGCATCGTTGCGGCATATCCAGCAGCTCTCTGTAGCGCATCGTTGCGGCAGATCCAGCAGCTCTCTGTAGCGCATCGTTGCGGCCTTGAAGATCGGAACCTCCGGGTGGAAAAAATCGGAAGCGCGAGGATCGCTCTTGCAAAATGTGAGTCTGATCCCGATCCGGGCCGTAACCGAAAAATGTGAAAACAAAACGAAGACTACCAATCCGTCTCGCGTGGATGTCGTTTCTTCATGTGTGCAACTTCAAAAACAGTTACTGTTTTTGAAGCTGGTAAATTTTGAATTTGATCGAGCGCGTGTTTAGCTATGGGTCGGCCATCCTCCGGCCTAAGAGGGCGACCCTGACTTCCGAGAACTTCGAGGCCCTCACCTTCTTCCAGGGCTACCTTCCTTTGCTCAGGAAAGCCCACGAGGTGGAGGTGAACGGACAAGACCAGGTTTGAACGGGGCAATTCAAACAAAGGACAGATAGCGTCTCCTTTGTTTCACATAACGTAATTAAATTGAATAGAGTTTAGTAGAGTCAGTAGAGTAAACATGTTTCTGTATGGTATTTGTAATTTAAATAATAAAAAAATTAAATTTTAAATCCAACGATTCCATTCTATATCAGAATTTTCGTACATATGTGACGTTGTACACTCACATTGAATTTGAATTGCTTCAAAAACGCTTTGAAAACCGGGGATGTATCCTGCTAAAATCTTGGAATCGGAAGATCGGAAGTTCAGGATCGCTTTAATTTTTTGACAGTGGGGTCGGAAAGTCCTGTTCGGAATTAGCCATTGACCGGGATGGGAAGTTCGGGATCGGACTTATATTTGAGGATCGATGCCCACCACTGGGTTCGGGAGATCAAGCAGTACTTCAGAGGGCGTTGTTGCTTCGACAGATACGACGTCTGCCACCACAGCTGCCCAAGGGACCCTACGTTTCAGCTAGTCATCTAACGATAAAATCGAAAGACAGCGCTAACTCTGAAGAAAACCGAATCATATGGTATGAATGAGGGTGAAAGGAATCAAACCGAGTACGAAAAAGTGACAACTGGGTGGAAACTGGGTTAACTGAATTTTTTTTGCCCAAGGCTATCTCTAACTGAGATGTTTAAGAAATTTGCAATCAAGTCGGTGAATCGCTCTGAACGCTGTTTGTTTTGCTCTTTGTATTGTTGAAAGCATTTTTACAAGAACCCTGCAACCATTCAAACAAGCTCTTGGTTTCTTTACCGCCACAACATAGTTCATCTATAGTTCGTCCTCTCGAAGACTGTAATGGACGGGATACCCCTTCTCTTCAAGTGAGGAAGTCAAGAAGCCGCTCGTGTTTCCATACAATTTTAGCCAATATTTATACTTCTGGTCCATGAATAATTTACGTCTACCTTTGATGCAGCCATCAATCATCTGCGCATTTCCTAATTTACTAGGTAATTATTCACTCTGAGAAGTCTTTGTTTGAACAAAAAATTTTACTTCCAGCCCGAAAACCTGCACATCATGTCTGAACGACCCTTGAAATGTAACAATGAAAAATAGCCTCTAATGTCGACCTCATAGTCTTAGACTGTAGTGTCGTACTACCGGCACTAGTAGAGGTCTTGTAACAGAATCTTTAACTTCTGTACCCTTAGGTGTAGGCTAAGGATCAGGATAAGTATACGCACAGCAAGGCTCCAAATAATGTACTGATTTCGTCGGTGACAGACCTGATAAGTATACGCACAGCAAGGCTCCATATAATGTACTGATTCCGTCGGTGACAGACCTTCCTTAAAACTAGCAATGCCCGGAAGTCAAACAAAGATCTTCTGTTGCTTGTAAAAGGCAAAGCGTAGCAAGACACCATAAAGGACTTCGCCGGCCAGCTTTCGGCGGTTGCGGTCTAGGCATTTCGGACCCATCCGAACCCAAGTGCAATAAAGACATCCGGCGGCGCCCAGCCCACAAGGCACATTCCGAGATACAACATAGACGCAAAATAATTTAAATTTACCCATTTTATCTTCAACCTTAATCCTTCATATCAGTAGTTCCTATGTTCGTATGCTTAAATTTCAATATGAGTGTGCACTAACAGGAGTGTTTGGAACAATGCATCACATGGATCAGGTTTTCTTAGTCACTTGTAATAAAATGCATAGTCAAAATCAGAGCAACGACAACTTGAGTTGTCTCTGACTTTACATGACCAGTCGCAAAGTTCTGGTAATTCAGGAACACTATTAAAAATATTTAACACAACACATCTTCAATGCTTACAAAATATGTGAACAGGAGGGCACATTTAGACACATCAGTACAGGTAAATCAGTTGCCTAAAAAGATTAAACACAATCTTATAGGACACGCATATTCGGCTAGGAGATCTAACGTATCCCACAGTCATGTACATAGTCAAAGCGCCAAAATAAAAATAGGCAAGCACATCATACTATTTAGACTGGCATGCAGCTTCAAATAATCCCACGTAGCAAATCCAGTAAGGAATTACATAGCTCTAGAGTCCTAAACCAAACTAAAAAATTGCTGTAAATGATAGCAAAGAGCTATACAACACAGTAAACATAGATAAAATTAAATGTAGCAATCTATCGCCATGAATACAAAAGATACGAGGATGTCTATTGGCATTCATAAAAGGCTTTCGACCCCGCAAAAAATGTTGATATATTATTTTTTGAAAGTATCTGCAGCTCTCCAGTGGGCAATCTGACGTCATGTGAGGTAGTTTTGCTTCTTTGAAGTTACATTTTGGTCTCAGGCAAGTGTTTTTCGGCTTCAGGGAGATGATTTTATTTTATAATATATTAGCAGGCGTATTGAGTCTCTTTTCCATTTATCGTTTTTTTTCCATTTTCTCTTTCACAGCTGTTGGTATATCAACCCTAAATATGTTTGATGAAATACTGTACTTTCTGGAACTACTTTTCGAAGAATAAGCCATAAATGGATTGATATATTCTAAGGGTTTTGTCTATTCTATTGCTGCCTTGCCGGGTAGAAGAACACTCTCGTCCTTGTTGAGACATTTTTTAGGTCTTTGATAAAACTTTTTGGAGCGAGTTGAACATGAAGCTGAGGGAGATACTTACATTAAAAATGAATTGTGTTCTAAATCAGATAGAAATTTATGAAACATAATGAAAAGTGTGATTGTATGAGGTTGTTTCTGTGAATCACATCATTTGTGTTAAATGGTCTCAAAATAAAATGATGAAAAATGGCTGCTAAGATCAATGGTTTACGTCGACTTGCTTTTGGCTGCCATTGATGGATACTGCCATTGATGGATAGTTATTTATTTCATAGCACGAAGGATTAAATAAAATTTAAGATTGATATGGTCTAATTTCGGTTCAGAACCGGAAATTTTTTGATAAAAAATTAAGTGCTAAGAAATTTCAGTCGCTCCTGTGCACCCGATGACACTGAGCTCAGCATCTATAGCTTTGTTTAGGGTTTTTTTTAAATACGTGACCCGAAAAAATCTTTAATACCTTTTGACACAATGAACGGATTTTCGAAAACAAAACGGCAGAGATTTAAATTTTTTATTTAATACCTAAGTACTTATGATACAACAGTGCATTTGTATTATTTATTCCATATTTTTGTTCCCTTTACATCTCTTTCACATAATTTGAGAGATGATTGCGATGTGAATTGGATTAACTCCCAACAAAACAACGCATTTTTTTAAGTCAGTTTTTTTACATTGCTCGTTCGTCCACTGTTGAGTGCTGGGAATTGAGAGCTCTTACTCCTTATGAAATAGAATTCCAAAATGGTCAACCTTGTGATTTAAGAGCGCACATTGTGCTGTCTTCACATTTCTCTGCAGATTTCCCTCTAGAAATGCTCGAGTGGCCGGAAGATCGTGTGAAGCGTTAATGAAATTAATTTCCCATGTTTCTTAAAATAATTCATGAGTCCTATTGTAATGAAAATAGATGACCCAGAACATCAATTATATAAATAATCTCGTCGTTATTTTGGGAAGTATTTACTCCCTTGTTTTCTTGGCAGCATAGACATTTTGTTGGCATCATGTAAATTTATGGAGCGCAATACGAGTATCTCATGCTAATGTGAGCCATTTATTATGAATGAAAATATTTTGGTACATCATGTAAAATATATCGGAACAGATTTCCTTCGTTTGAATTGTGTTTAAAGCAAGTGCGAAACTTTTTTGAACAAATGTTTGGCTCTTCTTATTCATATTTTGTCCTACCATTTATGTGTCTCAAAATAGCAATAAATTGAATCGCATCTACAAGTAAATTAAAGTGAAGAGGCAGATTCTGTAAGGGAGCTGAAATTTTTAATAAAGGCATAAGTTTTCGTTCAATTTTACGATTCGTAGATGCGCTCCAATCACACTGACTCGAAGCCTGCAGCGTAATTGGAAGCCTGAGGCTGTTTTCAACTGATATGGGTAAACTCAGTCGTGCTTAATTTGAAATTTTGTTGAGATCTATCAGCTACTTTTTGTGAAAAGTTGTACGAATTTAACGAAAAAATATATATTCCTGAGACTCGATGTTTACATCCTCGAAACCTAATTATAATAAATGTCAGAAATGTTTCTCTTCATCCATTTATAAATCGACTAATAACGCAGGAATTGTATTGGAAATTTCTCGAAACCGATTTTTTACAGAGTTTTTTAAAAAGCGGTAAGTTACAATGTCTATCATTTTCTGCTATGTCAATACACAGGTATTCTACTGGATTAAATATGATTGACACCAATTAAGTACATTACCCGAAGCCAGCACGTTTTTGGAACCCAAATTATTCATCATATGAAGTTTTCCATTCATTATTAACCCACTTTTGCATCACGGCACGACGAAGCATTTGCTCGGACAACTTCGCTGCGCTCGAAGCCCGCGTAATGCCTCCATCGCGTGCTCACAAGGTCTCGCCACGAATACTCCTTCTGCACCAGCTCCGCAGTTCTCATCTCGACCGACGTTCTTTCAGTTCTTGGAAAAATTTAAATGGGTCTTCAGTAACCTCCCTCATAGCATTTTTGGGTCTAAATTGCTTGCTTCATGAACGCTGCCGACCTTATTTTTAAAATATTTTGCAGAGGATGTCTATTGGCATTCATGAAAGGCTTTCGACCTCGCAAAAAATATTGATATAGAATTTTTTGGAAGTATCTGCAGCTCTCCAGTGGGCAATGTGGGTAAGAAAGATGGTAATAAGAATATTTGCTCTCATCTTGAAAAGTGTGATGGTTGGTTGTGAACACTTGGGAAAAATGCTGTAAATGTGGAGGCTGGGAATTGTTATCTGTTGTACTTTGAAAGTTTTAATTTAGTACTTCCAACTGATAAGGTAATCTGTTCATTACGTAGAATTTCATCCGTCAATGCTGAAATAGCGAGTAAGGGCAATCGTGCATATTCTATGGATCAAGGAGTACGCTTCTATAGAGCATCAAAAAGGAACAATGCACTGATTTTTTCATCAAAAAATGTAGTTAAAACGGAGGTATACGAAAAAAATAACAACTGTTACGCAATAATGAAAATGACCTCTGTAAAAACCATAATATAATTGTACTTATTGTGTCGCGTTTTGTTATCAAGCACCACAATCAACTCTGCAGGTTTTTTTATTTCTTTACTCCATCTGATCATTCAGTATTTATCTACCAGCGATTTTCAACCAGTGTTGAAGTCTGGCGATTGGCTGGGCTGAAGGAGAGTGCAAATTTCGTCACTATCTATAGCCATCTGCTAGTTATACCTGCAGTATGTTTCGAGTGGTTATTTTCTTAGAACATCCATTCGCCATTTTAGAATGAATGCATTGCCCTCGAAATGAGTTTTCTCTCCAAAATGAAACGATACACCACCCCATCTACTTTTCTTCGTTATGTGGCGTGTTCCGGGGCCACGCGAGAAGAAGCAAATAAAAGCCATTATGCTACCGTGCCTACTTTTCCTCAGGGGGATACAACTGTTGGATCTATGGAAATTAGCGCTCGCAGGGGGCATGTGTAAGGTCCCGAGCTAAAAGTCAGGTTGGCCTTCCTTTTGCTGAAAGTAAATAGGTTTTTTGTTTTGTTACAGACCATCTTTTTTCGGTTCTCTGCCGTTCTGTTCTTCAGCACCTACGAGTAATTTCTTCTTCAACTTTTATCTTGTTCCGTAAGCTTATTTATTAGCTCACTGTTTCTATACACCTTGTGCATGGATTCTGGGTTCCATTCTTTTCATGCTAAATGATGCCTTCCTCTTTCCTCTCTTTGGAACGCTTTTGTTAAGGAGGCTCAAATTATCATCGAATCTAACCCGCTCAGTACCCCTATACTTTACTGTTGGCGTTGTGTTTCTAGGCACATTGGCTGTTTTTTGCATCCACTCAACATAACGAACGGCATTCCATACAATCAAGTCAATTATGGTTTCATCAGAAAAAAGCATGACTTTCAAGCCTCATTCAAGCCTCATTCTCATTCCTCTAAATGTTTCGTGTCAAATTTTCAACGATTTGCATGTTTTCTTGCAAACCGATCAGTTTTACAAAGATTTTGCTTCATGTGTGTTAAGAGCCCTCTTGTGACAAGTTCGTGGAATAAACGAGCTCGGAGTGAAGATTTGAGGCACTCAGGTCTGCTGCTTCAGAAGTAAGCTGTAAAATCACACACGCACAGCGTGCTATGCATAGCTTCCGGCTGATCGTCTGCAATGTTGTTGATTAATTAAGGTAATGGAACAAAAACGTCTCAACACGGGCTTCCTTGAGCAGTGTCCTCCTGAGTTGTTAGGTCATTTCAAACTCGTATCTTGCGTCTACTCCTTTTCCACTTCAGATAAATCCAAGTCAAGTTCAAATTAATTCAAGTCAATTTCAATTAAATCGTCCAGTTCAAATTAATCCAACCCTAAATTGAGTTTAGAATTGACATAATCACTTGTTAATTTGAGCGTTTTTTGTGTTAATTATGGATCCATTGGATGTGATGAGCAAGAAAAACGTTTTTCTTTTCGGCAAGGAATGCATAAAATTTCTGCAACATGAAAACAAGCTGTTGTAAAATACGGTAAGTTTCCAGCATCAGGAGACAGAGTGTGTGATTCAGATCTTTAAGAGGAGTAACAGATGAAAGCCAATTACAAAAACTTCGTATTATACTGCACATTAAAGTTGTTTTACAATTCTAAATTAATTGCAGTATGCATCCATTCAAATATTTATCTACAAATGTAATTTTAAGTTACACATACATATACTAGTATCGAGGATTTATTTACACTCAAATAGATTGATATGCGTGAAATTTCACTATATCATACGTATAAAATCAAATAATCATGCAACTACAAAATATTACCATTGGACGATATGTACATTTAACTTTTAAAAAGAATTTGCAAATGTGATTCACTGAGTGCTTATGTACGATATCATTTGATAACAATTTGTATGAGTAAATTCCTACACAGATACAATCCTGCATTAGCATTAAAAATTGTGTCATCCCTTCAAATGAATAGGCCAAGGCAAATATATCATCTCTGTCGATGAAACAAATTGTAACTTGCTATTATAAAAATCGTTCGAACAAGCAAAAACAGACTTAGTTGCTATATTTCCTTTAAAGGTTAAATCTACATATCGCCCAATGGTAATCTTTTGTAGTTGCATGTACACTCGTATATGATTTTATATATGCGATAAAGTGAACTTTCAAGTATAGAAATCACTATATGAGTGTAAATAAATCTTCGATAATACTATGTGTGTGTGTAACATAAAATTGCCTTTGAACATAAATATTTGAATAGATGCATACTGCCATTAATGTAGAATTGTAAAATAACTTTAATATGTAGTATAATTCGAAGTTTTTACAATTGACTTCCATCTGTTACTCCGCTCAAAGATCTGAATCTCACGCTGCCTCCTCATGCTGAATACTTACCACATTTAACAACAGCTAGTTTTTATATCGCAAAAATTTTATGTATTCCTTGCTGAAAAGAAAAAAGTTTTTTGCTCATCACGTCCAAAAGAGACATATTTAGCACTAAAAGAGCTCAAATTAACAAGTGATTATGTCAATTTTTAACTCAACTTATAGTTGGATCAATTTGAATTTGACTTGTATTAAATTGAACTTAATTTGGATTAAATTGAACTTGACTTGGATTAATTTGACGTGAAAAGGTGCTGTTGAGAAGTTTCAAATGAAGGGAAGCAAGTGCTAAATGAGGACGAAAGAGGTGAGCGTTTTATTAATTTATACTGGTGGAATTTTCCATTTGTGCTTATTCTCGACGTTGTAGATTCCTTTAGGAGAAGTAATCATTGTTTCTGCGGAGTTAGTGCTTCCAGAGTGGAAGATGTGAGGTCCCGAAGTAAAAGTTAAGTTGACCTTCCTTTCATTTCAGTAGAGTAGGCTTTGTTACTGACTTTTTTCTGGGTTCACTGGTGTCCTGCTTCTCAGAAACTACTACTTTCCTCTTCAATTTAAATCATATTTTGTTAGTTTACTTTCTAATTTGCTGTTTCTATGAGCAGGGTATTCTACATATGAACACACTTTGTGCATAGTTCGCTACAGTCTATCTTAATAAATCGTCCCTTATTTTCGCTCTCTTAACCCTTTCAAGTCGATGTCCGCAAAATTGATTTAGACAGAGAAAAATATTTAATCTAGCTACATTACTCTTTTGGAAACAGATAGAATAAAAAAAAAAGGATATTTTATTTATTATAAGAAATATAGCATTGACACCCTGGTATCCCAGTTAGTTCATGTGTACTGGGATGATTATGTCCCAGTGGACAGTCACGAACAATAGGGTTCAAATGATCTTGAATGTATATTTCTTTTTAGTTGTACAACAATAATTTTACTCTATTAAATAAATGTGAAAAAATCTGCAGAAAACCTTCAAAAATCTGTAAAAAAAATAGAAAAGATGACATGACATCATCGGCAAATGCGGATCAACTGGGTGCTCTTGCTCTCTGAGATTGTGCAATAGATTGCAGGAAAGAGGCTCGAAAAGTTGCTGAACCTTTAACTGTCTGTTTTGACATGTGACACGTTTCTGGGACATATATAGCCCTCTGGACTTTTAAAACATCTGGTGGGACACATATGCCCCAACAGACTCGACAGGGTTAAGATCACTTTTGTTGTGGCTAGGGAGTTTGAAACCAATTTACATAATAAACTGACAAATTTAATGATGATGATAATAATTTTAGAAAAAATAATACTTGTGCGGAGAATGTAGTTCCTGTAATCAAATCGTAGGTAATCAGTCCAAAGATATTTACCATTAATATTTTTACCGAATATTTAAATTGTATTCGAGTAAACCTTGGTATCGTCGTGAAGAATTGATTGTGAAAATTTACTATTTACCACCAAATCAAAATACGTGATATGTAGAAGAAATCTAGGTACTTTCGCATAGCCAGGACACATTTTACTAAACCTACCTTCGTTGATATTTTCAGATAATCGTTATCTACACTAGCTTCCGTTCATTTACGGTCAGTCAGATCGTAATGGTTGCCAATGGTCCAGTTTGGATGCTCTTTGTATACTTTTGCAGCCGTAGATGAACCAGCGCGTTCTCGCTGTTGCTGTTCCCCAGGTCGCGTTAGACACTTCATTTCCTTTTGGGTCTCAGATTTATTGCTGCAATGTCCATAATTCTCCCGGTTCACCTGTGCAATGTCATGATGTTTTTTTTTTCCCACCGCAACCTTTAGTTTCCTAGCCATGGCCCAAAGAATGTGTGAGAAGGGATTTTGAAAGGGCTGTATCGTATGATTAGCGGTCGACCAGCGTTATTCGATTCATCCATCCTGTCTCTAGCTATAAATGATACATTTTCAACTGATAGTCTACCATTACATCCTTACTTTCAACGTGTTATACAGCTTTCCTTCTCATTTGATTTCAAAAATTTGTTCAAAATGCGCCACTTGTTGCATATTTCTGATCCTACACCATTTATTCAGCTTTTCATTTATTATACCCTGTCCCTGTATACCCATGTTTCTGGTTCAATGAAAACTCATTACTCCTCTCATCGGCTTCAAGAAAGTTAACAGTAACATATATTTTTATCCAGCCACTCCTCTTACATAAATTTTCTGTTTCTTAAACAAAACTACTAAAACAATTTCAATATTAACGAACTTTTTCCCCCAAGGTCGAAATGCAGTGCATTAAAGATGTGCCTAAAATTTCATGTGGTTCACGTGATGTTAGTTATTAGAGGACTAGAGTTTATAATTTAAGCTCTCAAATTTTAGATCTTTGGAGAGAATATTCTCACTTATGATAATGAGATGAATCATTTCTTCGGCATTACACCCCTTTGCTACTGCTTTACAGTCACGCAGTCACGCACGTGGGTGCCGGACATAGGTGGCCGAACTAACGTTTGCAGAACTTCATAATATGTTGATGTAACGAAAAATGAATCAGAAGGAAAATTTATTTCATTCACATGCTCAACTTTTACGAGGCGATAAGCATTTCAGGGTGGAATACTCTCATAAAGTATCCACTTTGTATCTCAAAACGTAGCTCGTCTCGAGTACTTCAGATCGGGACCTGATTTTTACATGGCTTGATGACCAATGTTAAGAAAAAATAAAGGACTGTGATGTCTTATACTACAGAAGAATAGTAACGCATTTTTTTCAACGACGTACATTTTCATCCATGCTTCTTGCAAAAGTTATACGAATTTCATCATTATTTTTTGGATATCTTGTCATTCAGCCTTGCCCTGGTATTTTCTTCTGAATTGTCAAGTAAATCTTCACCGCGTGCAGGCTAATACATAGCCCGAATATCCTCCTCGGAAACAAAAAGTATTCCATGACTTCACTGAATGGCAAAACATTGTATCCTGTACAAAATCGCAGATTGCCTATAGTACGCCCACGACATAAGGTTGAACTATGAGATCGGCAAAATTTCCTCATTCACAGCTACATTTATTACTCCTGCTGCCTTTGCTTTTTCTGTAATGGTTTCTATCAATCATTGGCTTGGGTCATCTCATTCGCTACAGTTGGAGACTACGACCCCATACTCGTTGAGAAAAATAGGCGGCTATTATCTCCATACAGTCCATTGATTCCAGTGAGATATAAGCAATTCCCAATGTCAATCCCAGCCAACAATAAAGGACTGTTCTGGGATTCAGCGGATGCTGGGCTATACAGTTTGAATTTAATTTGAATACACATATATTCAATGCAATTTAGGATTTCAACTGCTGTATTACTGGCTGGAGTTTCAATTTAGTTTTACAGAGCCCTATTACAAGATGCACCAGAACACATCGGCGTTTGGTAGATCCACTTTCCGTCAAATGGTATTCCAATTGCGCTGGGAAATGCTATCCAACATATCAGTCTCGTTTACTGCATAACATCTGATTGCTCGGTTGCAGGCCACAGACATCGATGAAGGGCAACTGCAGGTCACACAGACACAAGGTCCTCTCGCAAATCAATAAAGACATCAGGAGCTGTTCTCTGAGCCACGTAAGGACTATACCTTCAGCGAAATGACCAATTCATCACCTATTCCTCCCGGGAGTATCCGAGCAGCTCGGTCAGAATATTGTGACTGCACGGATGCAAACTCAACATATTGAGCGGCTCTCTGTCTTGAAATTCTGGTGAATTCTGCTCCAATCTCTTTAATTTCACGATTATTTTAATTTAGGTAGTAACGCATTTAACTTTCCAACACCAGCTTCTCTGGAAGAATGCGTTTGACATTCTGAGTGATTAGACTTGAAACTTAAGTTCTACATATGGCAAACTTCGTTGAATTTCACAGTCTGTCATATTATCGAAAATGACAACAAAGAGCTGGCCATCGCTGGGATAGGAGCATTTCGTCGTAAACGACATTATGTCAATCCTAGCACACAATTTGCAGCCATGCGATGCTGCCATGCAATAAAATCATCCAATCCCGCGCTATTGATGCAGCTCGTAACCTTTCTTCAGCAGGAACACTGAAACTTCTCAATGTAAATTTGCGACGACCAGAGAGTAGGTGTCATCTGATATATCCTCTATAACAATAAGCCATTTCATTAGTACCCTTCTAGCGTAGCGGGTACATTCGTTTTTGGTCAAGCCAGTTATGTAAGATGATTGATTGAGTCAGTGCCCTGATAACTAGGTAACTCTGAGAGTGCGCGTGATGTCTGGCCTACATAAGCTTCATAGGACCAAGATTGCAGTTAGTCACTGAAATACTGTAGACCGGATGGTCCAAAGCAAAATCGACATTTAAGCTTGTATTGTCTCCAACATCAGGTGACACGCAACCATTCTTCACGCATCATTGAGGCACAGCGCGTGGACGACACGATGCCGCACACGTAAACCTCGTACTTGGAATGACGACGTGCATTCATTGAAACAACTAATATAGACGTGAGATTCGAAATTATTTCCTTTACTCACTATATATGAATATATACATTATGAGTATACATTTTAAACACATACAATATACTTATACTCAAATACATATATATATATATATATATATATAGTGTCTAAAGGAAAGAATCTTGAACCTCGACAGGCGTTTTCACTTCTGATGTGAAAGAAATGTGGTCTTTGCAGGAGTTGGTAAAAACACCGTTTTACTGTATAGAAGATAACCTACGACTTTCGTGTGTGCCCTGAAAAGACGTTTACAAGCGGGCTTTGTGAGCCAAAGAAAATGAATTTGTTTAGTTGCATACCTCAAGACGACATTAGTGCGTGCATAAAAAATTTGGAAAAAAATCTGTTTTTTGCCATTAAAATGGAGACGGACATGTCGAGAATTGCAGGAGTGTGATGTAGTCTGATGAGTCAAGGTTCACTCCGTTACAGAGCAATGGAAAATTAATGTCAGATGAAAGTGTCATGCATGAAGTAAGGAATCATTCTCTCATTGTTCCCATAACTCTCACTTCTGAAGGCGTATGTGTTAAGCCATCGCCAAGATAGGTCGACTGCTGCCTCTGCACTACGGAGGGAAAATAATACTTCCCTAGGATAAACTAAGCTCGCGTTTCATAGATACATACGAATCGGATTTCTGTCACGATCTTAAAATTTTCTTTAGCTTGTTAGCTGATCGCTTTTTCGCTGGACTTATTTTGAGGAAAATTCGCCACTCAGCTAAAGCATTAGCTTCTTTATAATATTCGCAGCAATATGAAATTCCAAGAAGTATTGGAGGCTATTCGCAGCAACTGGAAAATCTGTTGACGAATCTTAACTTAATAAATACTCGTAAAGGTCAACAAATCTGACTTCCTCTCCTATCTCTGAACATCAGGAAGATTCCAACGGAATAAAGCAGAATAAAAAAATACGGCTTTATCAGTCAGTAAATCTGACTTTCTCTCTTATCCCTGAACATCAGGAAGATTCCACTCAATAAATCAGCCTCAGAAAATACTGCTTTTTTATCTATAAATTTGGCGACCGAAGAGGGACCAATACACATTATCTATTACCGTGTATTGATAGAACAGGATGATTTTCGTCACGAGGTTCTGCTCCTGCTACTTTTTGCAGTAAGAAGATGAGGTTACAGGACCATTAACAAGTGAATGATGGCCTGGTTAATCCTCAAAGGAAATTATATAATATATTGGACAGTAACTAGCCAATGTTCGAAGTCGTCAGTGATGAAACCTCCTGGCTAAAATAGTACGAGATTTGTTTTCACTGCTAGGAAGATTTCTAAGCTACTGATTGGCAATCACTATTTCCAAATATATAAAAAATTGTGTATTTATGGGAAATGTTTGAAAATGTCTAATTGCTTTATCGGCACATCGCGTCATTCAATACGACCTACTCTACCCAAGCAATATTCGCCGACTGGTAGCTATTTTCTATAACTTGACTGACTATTAAAACTTGTGTAAGTCAGTCGCTACGTAACCTGGACCATCTAGATGACGCCTGACAGCATTCATTCATCTTGAAGAGCTGGTGTCGGAAACGAATAGGCTTCTGGTCTTGAATAAATAGTTGGAGTAGGATCCACATCTCTGAACAGTGAATCAAGAAGAAAAGTTGTTTCAATTGATTGATTGAAAAAAAAACTACACAGGATCCATACACACGCAAAGTTAATCTCAGGAAGAAATCAAGATCAAAAATGTCTAGCAGTTAATGTGCAAAAAATTTTCTTACCAAGCAAATACACTGAAATCAGGTTTTTACTATTTAAATGAATTGGCTCATTATTATCCAGATCGTATAAGGTTAATTATCATTTAGAGAAGCAGTAGACTCTCTTTATCTTATCATAGCTGAATCTGCTAGCTGAAATTTGTAAATGACGCAGAGCAACAAAAAGAGTTCTAAATTCCATTCATACGCCAATTATTTTGTTAAATTGATGAGTAGTAAAACTTGCTCAATGTCTTCAAATGAAAACCGCGCGAATATTTAAAACGAATGCATTGTGTACAAAATACCGTATTTTAATGTGAATTAATTACGAATGTTTAAAGGTTGATGCAACAAATTTTGAAATCGCTCATGATTTTATACACATTTGAATGAAAACGGAGAGTTCTTTTAGGATTTCCCAAGCTAAACGATTCTAATGAAGAAAATTACCTAACTGAACTAATAATCAGCTTGGCAGGAAATTTTTTCAATTTATGTGGGATAATCGATTGCAATAGATTTAGTGTCAGATTATAATTGACATACAGGGGTTGAACAAAATAATGGAAAGCCCATGGAAAATTAATAAAATCTATTTTACTATGGTTTAGGTCCACATTTTGAGGCGATTACAGCCTCAATTCTCCGAGGTGTTTATTCATGCAAATTATGAATTGCTTTAAATAGAATTTTAGCCCATTTTTCAGACTATATATGGCGGCAAAAAATCGACTTTTACTTGAATCTCTAAAACCGGCCATAAATGTCCAACAGTGTTGAGGTCTGGGGATTGTGGTGGACGAGATGAGATACTCAACTTAATTAGAATGTTCTTCGTGGCAGCTGTATGGATTGGGGCATTATCATTTTGAAAGATGGCGTTCCCCTCCGGAAACGGTGTTTGAACGGTTGAACTTGGTCGCTCAAAATTTCTAAATTGTCTCGGATGTTAATTCTTCCATGAAGGGAAATCATTGGCCTGGCCGATTTCCAAGAAATATCACCCCAGATCATCACAGAACCCCAGTCCTGTTTTATGGTTGGGAGAAAGCAGTCTGGATTAAAGGCTTCTTCCGGCTGTCTCCATACGTACATTCGGCTGGAGGTAGGAAACAAGGAAAGCGATGATTCATCAGAAAAAATCACATTTTTCCACTGCTCGAAGGACCAGTAATTATTCTGGTTGTTTCTACACCTCTCTAAACGATTCGAAACATTTGTCTTTGAGAGCAGAGGTTTTCTAATGTCAGCTCTTCCGTAGAATCTAGATTTGTGCAGCTCCCGACGAACAGTTTTTGTGGAAACTTGGTTTTGCATGGGTTCATTGAGCTCTGCAGTGATTTTAAGACCCGTGGTCTTGCGATCCTCTCTAAGAATTCGATTTAGAGTCCGACGGTCTCTCTCAAACAACTTCGACTTTTGGCCAGACCTGTGCTTTGCTGAGGACATTTTTCTGTCTCTTTTAATGGCAGTCATAACTTTTGAGACAGTACCTCTTAAAACGTCAAACATTCGGGCAGCTTCTGTTACACTATAGCACATGCCATACGAGCACCAACAATTTGGCCTCTTTGAAAGTCAGAGAGGTCTGCCATTTTAGTTAGGTTCTAACCAAATGTTTCTTTACTTATCTATAAAAATTAGTTAATTTAAATGAAATATCTAATAGCTACGATAATAAACAATGACACGTTAAAACATGTCAAGTTTTGATTGTTTAGAACATATTCAAAGACTGTGAACCGAAATTGTTAGGTGCTTGCATTATTTTATCTAACCCCTGTATTTTGAAAGCCAGTTTCAATTTTGAGCCTTTGAGCTAGCAGGCGGGTTCTCGAATCCAGAGCGTGAGCCAAGACTATCGAGGATGAGTTCCACTATTCCAGTATTTACTCAGCTCAGGCATAGTAGATGCTTTTCCCGGGCTAGCACAAAAAGACAAGCATTCTCTGCTGACTGACAATGGAAGCTCCTGATCCGAACTCTGCTAAAGGACGAGTGGAGCGCCTCTGTAGCGGTGAGTATTGGCAGAACGGCAGCTCCACAGAACATCGATTCCGACTTGTGTCTGTTGCAAAAAAAGATACTGAAATATGACGCACGAAGCTGCACAGCAGAGCTGCCGTGTTGCTCTTTTATACACTAATGTCGCAACCTGACCTATTTGCTCATTACTTTTCGTTAAAGTGATTAAATTTGCTTCCGATTCTTTGAAAAATTCCATCTGTAATAGAGGAAACAGCCTTCGATTTAAAAGGGAGGTCGTACAGCAAATCTCTGAGAGTTTCGCTGCTGGAATATATAAAAAAATTTTTGAATTTAATCCCATCAAAGGAAAGAAGAAAAGTATTCCAATAATTGTTTCGTCGCCACTAAAGTTTTCTGTGGAAAGACGCTCGTGAGTTTGTGCGTTAGCTGCTTAGCGTGAATTCTGTAATAACAGTCTTTCTCCAGATACTGTTTCGGGCTGAGGTTTTCATCATGGTATGCTAAACTGTCAAAGCCATTACAATTTAAAAAGGCAAAAATTGTTTTGAATTTTTTGTACACACATACTGTAATTTTTTCTAGCCATCTCTGATCATCAGGGGTGTAAAAGAAACCACTAGAGACTTGTGCAATCTTACGATGCTGATGTCCCGAAAACCGAGGAGTGCTGATGAAGCCTCCTTGCCTGAGGACCGAGTGCTGAAGCCTCCAGAGTCTGAGATCTTTTTGGTGGAGCTCGTTTGCGTTCTTAATCTGCAGGTGACTCAAGTAGAAAAACGGTGAAATCAAGAACAGCAAATGTTTCAGGGTTAGGCTTGTTGGTACACAAGCCCAGCACAGGTGTTTAACTCTTTCCATAGTGCGTTTTATTTATTCGAGTGAAATGAAATTAGCTTGAAAATAAAATCACTAAAATTAAACTTATAATTAGCCTACGGCTCGTTTTATTCTACATCCAAAGACCCTTCCAGGTTTTACTCTATTGGGTACTAAAAAACTGCTTGTAAATGAAGCGATTCAGTTTCCTAAATCTAATATTGAAAAACAGAGACCAAAAAATTACCTCCCATCATTTGAGGAGGCCAAAGCAAATACCTGGATCTTCAAAAAAGGTTTCTATTCTTCTTTTCAAAATATTTCAGACAAAAACTTCTTAGTTGATCTCCTTACATCAATGATTTAATTAAGAAACCAGACATTTGCTAATAGAATTAGATACGCAGTTCATTTACCTCAATTCATCATACTTTTTTTCTCATCATAAACAAAGTGCTCATTGATTTCATTGAAAAAGTGAAACATCATTCTTCATGAAACAGCAGATTTCTCATAAGTTTGAAAAAGGAACTCATATTTTCAAAAATTCCTTTTCCAATTAGAGGCATGCATTTTGCCTCAAAATCTCTCAAAAATTCCTGTTTTTTCAACTGGAATCATCTCAAGAGCGCGATACTCGCACTTCTGAACTAAACCCATTGTCATCGCAATAAATTGTGTGTATTTCATTAGTAATTCGAAGGACCCGTATCAGACAACAAATGACTTCTGTTCCTCCCGGTGCCATTCATGCTTATTAATGCGAGATGTTTTCCTCGAGGTAGTGGATGAACTGTGGCGCTCGTAGAGGATGGGCTTTTTTCGTAGGAATTAAGCTTAAACTCACTACCCTAGCTGAAAGATCAGGATGGTAAACTTAGCAGTGGCAACCGTCAGCACTGAGAGTTGCAAGGCAATCGGATTCTTTTGACGCAATATTATCATGTCTAAATAACTTATGCATAATTCGATTTTACATGAATCTCAAACCATTCTTTACTTTGTATAGGCATCAATAATGCTCACACCGACTCGGTAAGGAGTACCGCTGTCAATACATAAGCTTACATATTTTGCAAGTTTCTCATAACTTCTGGGAGGCCTGATGTCTTTTTAGTTGTTATCTATGATCTCCATTTCGTATCCCACATTTTCATGATACGAAATTCATGCGCAGAATAAACGACAAATCCTCATTGACTTTCCCTACAAATCGTTATTTTGCAGTAGCTTACTGGGCGAAATCTATTTCCGATTATGGAGAATGGTTTTGCTCGTTGGCTGCTGGAGCATCGAGGCAGTATCTATCAGCTGTCACCGCCAGCCCGCCCTCGCTCGTCTTAACTAACTTACGAGCCTTCAAAGGCCGGCGGCCGGGCTCGCCTCAGTGGCGCAGCTTGCACATACCGCCTCATGAAATTTAAATTCACTTTTAATAATGTCCTGAATCCACATCTAAAAACGTCTTATGCATAATGATTACATGAACCGCCATGACTAGAAAACCAAAAAAGGTCAAATATCGCTTGAGTTATCGTAAAATTGTAATTTTGAGGACTATTCTTGCGCGGGCTATCTATTGTTTGACTTCATTAACTGATATGCTGTTTTTTTAACATTGAAAATTTGACTTTAAAAATACATATTTCCACATGATCAGTAAATGGACGAGCGCTTGAAATTTTTCCCGAGCGCAAAGTTCATTTCATTCACAAAGGGATAAAAGAATCTTTTTTATTCCTCGCCAGCATCAGTTACATTACGCTCATTGAAATTTTAAAAAACATTGATAATTTGATGCATTTTGATGAATCGAAGTTCATTACTTTTGCAATGTCATGAGTCATCTATATTTCATTTTCATCAACACTCCGTGGGTACATTTCAGATGTTTATATTTTCACTCGTTATTCAAGGTCGTTTTCGTTCGTAGAATGAAATGTTTGTGTGGTACCTGAAATTGAGGACTTTTAAGGCCTTAATCTCCCTTGACTGATAATTGTGCAAAAAAATTTACTTTGCTCACCTTAATTTAAAATACGTTAGTTTTAAAAAGTTTGTAATACCGAATTAAGGCTTGGACTACATGAACTTGAAATTTTTGCCCGGTTTTCTAAGTGTCCTATTTCATCAAACATGACATTTCGCTGGCTATCAATGAACAGTTCATAGCGGCAAATGTAATGAAGATAATGGAGCGAGTATCCAATGCAGAATCAACAGCTATGCACCTAGATTACTGTGCAACCGACGCATAGTAAATTTAGGTAGGCTGTCCGAATTTATTTTGCATGATACCCCAACACATATTTTCCATTGCATCAAGCATTCGTAGCCATATACCAGAGATTGTGTGCAGACGGAGCATTTTGCAGAGCACAACCTAAAGCAGGGTGCTCCCACAACCTAAAGTTATTGCACGAACATATTTGATTAATAAAATGATTTACTAAAATCATTTGATATGTTCGTGCAATAACTTTTTTAATTGAGAAAATCGAATATTTTTATATAAGCAAAATGTGTTTAGAATTTCATTTTACATATTTGTAAGCATTTTCGTTCACCTAGTTGCAATAGAAATACAGGGAGCGAAATTTAAAAAAATAAAGGACGAGGGTAGTACCGGAAGTCAGATCATGTTTTGTATTTTTCATGGTCAAATGAAATTATTTTACAAAACCTACATTAATATTTTTATGTACTTTGATCTTCGTTTTTTTTGTCATGAAATTCAAAAATTGTATTTCAAAGTTAAAGAAATTTCAAATACATCTTCACATATTATCAGTCGATATTTAAACATCTAATATTACTTTTAGATATAGGAATATGAAGTTTATGTTATTTAATTAACGCTCCAAATGTTTTGAATTCAACTTCAAATGTTAAATTTTAACTCTTGATACTTAAAGTTGAAAGTAAACTGATTTATTTAAATGATGCAGGACCAATACGACGATTATATAAATATGAACATTCCTGGTAATGGCTTCTAACGAACGAAATGTATTTCTGACTTTACTCAATATTTAACTCAAGCATTGAAACGTTTCTCATTTTATGGAGTTAGGAACCAGGGTTCAATTGTCAAAGAACACGGTCGTATTAATCACTATCCTAAACCTGAATGATTTATTTTACAATAGAATACTTTAAAAAAAATTGGAGTCCCAATCTTTTTAAACTTACAGCTCTAATTACTGAGAATGTTTTTAAATTAGTTAAACATCTCTAAAGAACATATAATTTCTTTGCTTTCAAATTAGTAAATAAAAAAGAAACATTACTGAAACCTTTGCGTAATCGAACTCGCATTAGAGCTTAGGTGAGAGAAACAGTTGCGTTCATCGAGTGAAGACTGCCTTTTGACAAGCTCCTACGAATAACCGATAATAATTATTATTTCCGAGATCTAATCCAATAACATTCACTAATTATTTTCATTATATCCGCAACTGGCTCTCATCCCTCCCTCTGGGGTGGGCTACGTAGTGATATTTCAATTATTGAGGTAGAATGGGGGTGCGAAGGGTGTTGTGGCTTTTTTGTCGGAATTCCCATTGTTCCCTTAACCACGTTTTACTAGATTTATATTTATTGTGACGGTTTGCTTGTATTCATACTTATTGTAACTGTTTACATTTATTTGTTAGATTACTAATTGTACTTTGGTGATTGTTCATTACTTTCTGTAGGTGGCCCCCTTCTGGGGCTACTTTAAACTTTAAAATTGCCGAAATGCCTTTAGCGAATCGTTTTGGCGATTTGAGAGAGTCAGATGATCCCTACAATGACATTGAAGAGATGAACAGCCCTCCAATAGAGAAAACATAATGAGTAACAAATGAATCTGTAATTCAGGGTACCTGGTTAAAGAAGAACATGATATCAAAAAAAGAGAAGGAACTAGTGTGGGGCTCTTAAGCTTTTACTCCGACTGTGAAACATCAAAGAATCTCGTAAATCTACTCCACCTAAAACAAAAAAGGCGTAGCCAACAAACAAAACTTCTGCATCTAAAGAAAAGGCGTGCACTTTGCTGATTACACAACTGCAGGATTCAAACAATGCGTTAGTTGGAGCAAATAAGAGAAAAATAACCCCTTTGGAATTACTCAAGGATTGAAGAAAGTACTGAAGTATGACTATGTCAAAGAAGTAAGAGTCAACAAACGAAGAAACCTGATCGCATTTGAGCTCCAAGAGGCCACTGAAGATGAGATAGCAAGATTGTTGGAAGCGAGCAGCTTTGGAAATTTTGTAGTTCGTTGTCATAAAACCACATTCTGAGTCTGCACAATCTACTTTTGGGGTTATTAGACCAGTTATTGACTATGATGTCAATTTAGAGGATCTTATCCAATTGCCAGCTGTGAGAATACCAAAATTGTAAACCTGGTAAGATTGCCTAAGTTTTCCGATGAAAAAAAAAAAAAGATTCCCTAAGTGCAAAAGTTTAATTTTAAGGTAGATATCTTCAAGACAACTAAAAATGGAATTCATGAATTTCCAGGTCAGTCCATATTCACCTCCACCTATTCGCTGCTATAAATGCCAACGTCATGGAAAATTTGCAAGTGAGGGTACATCTCTTGAGAGATGCTTAATTTGTGGTGGTGACCACTCAAAAGACAAATGTAATGCCCTCACTCCCCTCTATGCAAACTGTAAGGGAGATCATGTGGCTAGTTCTCGACTAAGTGTCCATTTATTCAAAATGCTTTTCAAATGCAATCATTGATGAATGAAGGAGTCTCCTTTTCAGAAGCTCGGAGGCAAGTCAGATGTGAGACCACAGATAATCTTGAATCTATTCCTCAAAGAACCAAGACTACTTCCAATGTGAGAAGTCCCCGATTGAACAAAGAAAAAATTACCTCCAGGCAAGAAAGTTCTCAAATTCTGAACTCAATGAGTGATGGAAAAACATATGCGTCAGCTTTGAAAACCACCCAATCTAAACAAGTGACTGTTCCGGCTGATGTACACCAATCTCAAGGGTCGTACTAGATGTGTACCGAGAAGGTTTCCCCAGGCTGAGCCCAACCAGCCAGAGCGGAATATATTAGCCTCTCATTTTGGAGACAGTCAGTCCTCACAAGAAACAATTGGCTCTAATGAAGGTTTAATACAAACAGTGGAGAAAAAATTGACTCTCATGTGCAAGCCATGTTTGAAGATTTCTTTTCTCGTCTGGGTATATTTATGATGGAAGCATTCTCATCCAACTTAAATCATGAAAACCAACGTCAACGAGATCTACTACTTCTGGGAATGATTAGAAATCACCTTGGTAAAAAAAAATGACTCTCAACTACTTAGTGAATTTCACAGTAATGTAACATTGAAAATATTGAAAAAACATTGAAAATTGAAAAACATTGAAAATAAAAGCAAATGTGACACGGTCAAGTAAAAAAATTCAATATCAGAAAAAATACTGAAACTTCTGAAATACCTCTTTCCCATTCTAAAGGAAGCAAGAGATTGCGAATAGCTTCAAGGAAAAAATGATGTATAACTTTAAAGTTTTTTTTAGTTCAGCACTCGTTAAAGATGAAGAAAATTACCAATCTTCATTACTAAAACACTCACTACAAAATTCGATATCACTGCTTATTTATGAAAAGCAACGGTTCGATGTACGAACATCATCATCAGGCTGAAAAATGCAGAGTAAATTTTACTGTCACAATACTAAGAAATATAATTCAAAAGCAAAACAAGATATGGCGAGGAAGCAGATTAGGAGAAGAAAGCTCTTCACTATTATGTACATATTCTAAGATTATCTCAATTGTGTCAAAAACCGGTACATTGGTGAACAAGAACTCCACGTCTAATGATTTTACTATGCCACTAAGTGCTTTAGTACGTAATAAGGCAACAAATTCATCAGTTGATTTGAGCATATTCCTCTGCGGGATTTAAGGCGTTATTATCCAATTATAACAATGGTGGCACAGTAATGGTTGCACTTCAGGGATTCACGGCTGCTTGGCAAAGACAACACTTTCTACTGAAGTTTTTTTCTTCTCCCTTTAGTTTGCTGAAGTTAGAGAAATGATGAACTTAAGATAGGTTGAGTTGAAATCTTGGAGAGCTGTGGAAGGACGTTGGAGAATTAATTCATGTATATAATATACTCAGATAATATGCGTAGCAGCAAAAAAATAAGTCATCTGCCACTCATATGGACTAGGACTTCTACGAGCACAAACCATGGCGGTTATTCGGTGCGTCTTTGAGTCTTCAAATGTCTTGGAGGATATCTGGGCGATTTTAAGTCTCTATTGCATCAAAATTGATGTTCTCATAGTGTGGCCATAATACGCGTACGATTTTCTCGATGTCTAACTCGTCGTTCCAGGTGGTCCCCCATTTTTTCGGTTCATGTCTGAGGATTTGGCTGGTTGATGTCAATGCCAGACGTATCCAAAATGACTTATGTGCCAATTAATGAAAATTCTTGCCCGATGCATCCTGCAGCTGTTATCTTGTGAAATAGGCAAAACTGCACGCGTTTCTTCATTCAAAAATTGTGAGAATGGCAAAACTTGGGTCTTTAGCAGGTTAATGTAGAAATGCTGGATCAGTTTGACGTTTGCCTCAATTGTAGAAATCACTTCCATGCAGTTCAAACAGTCCCAGAACATAACAGACCCTCCGCCTAGTATCGCGTTTACACACAGACTCTGTTGAATGTTTCATCAGGCCTTCGATGAACACGACAGTATACATCATTACTACACAGAAAGATTCTAGATTCGTCTAGCGTTAAACGAGGTGCCTTGTGGGCAGGAGTTAACATTGGCCGTTCACAAGTCATTCTGTTCGATACATCAGTTGTATAAAGTTCACTACGAAGAATTAGTTTAGAAGCAGCTGGAGAAGGATCAACATTGACGTTTCACAGTATTTCGATTCTTAATGCAAATCGATTCCAAACATGGTGGTGGTCCTTATCGGTTAGGAATTTCTTCCGACCTTAATTTTGCCTTCGAGTTGCCATACGTATAGTGTTGTTTACACTGTTAGTAGATGTATATATAACAGTTCGGCATGAATCACCAGTAAATTCCGCGATTTCATCACTGGGTGTCTAAGCTCGACCAAATGCAATAGTCCCTTTTTGCCCCGCTGAGACGTCTTGCTTTCGTCCCATCCTAGTGGAACAAAATTCTTCAGACCTTGCTTGCTATTAAGACCTTATTCTTCATACCTTACCTGCCATTAATGAATACTGCTTGAATGCAGCCTTCACTTCGGTCACAGTTTTGAACACCGATTGATGACCGTAGTAAATAACAGAAACTCGGAAAAACAGTAGGTGACTATTTTTTGTCCGGGTAACGAATTGAAGAAAAAAATTTAAGCTTTAAGAAGAATTCACTTACTGCATCTCTAATGCGATGTGTGTCCTGGTTGACGTACGTGTAGTGTAAATTCACAGGCTAGTTAAGAAAAACAAACCTGTTTCGTGAAATTTTATTTAGGTCTATTTGTATGTCTCTTTGCAGGACCAAATTTACAACATTTCGTTGCTAGAGCATTTCTAAATTGTGTTTACGTTTCCAGACTTGCGCGCGTCATTGAGACGCTGAGCACGAAGTACGGAATTGAGTTCAAGTTTCCAATGCTATCGGCGGTCTTTACAACTCAGTTACCGAAATTATTTGCATATTCTCGAGACAAACGGAGAACATTATTTCTTTGGATTAGCAGCACAAAAAAATACTAAATGTGTATCAGTATACAAGCGATGTCTCTATCAATCTTTTAATCAAACAATGTAGATACCTATTAATTGTTTTCACGAAAAAACTGGTGTTTGATTTCTGAGGGATGCACAAAATGCGAAACTAAAGAACCAAATTTTTTGCTGCGGTATCTAGCTTCATTTTATTATAGAATTCTTGCCCATGATGAGAAACAATTTTGCAGACATATCTCAATTTCAAACACCAGTGTTCAGGTCCCGTCAAAATTAAGGTATAAATTAAAATGCAGACGGCATCAGTTCTTCAATTAATTTACACGTGACGAAAATCATTTCTCTACGGTAGTCTTTCGAATGAAAAAGATGGATGTTTTCACTGCAATTAATGAGCAAGTTATCTTTAAACTTATACTCTATAAAAAACCTCAAGGGAATTAATTAAGATCTCATCAAATGACAAGGACAAAAAATTGTTTTCGTCAGACGAAGTTGTACTGCTTGATAACGTTTGCTTCTTTCATCAGATTCACACTGAAGCCCAATAGTTTACACTCGCACCGAAGCCGCATGAATACAGTAAAATAGGGTGGAATCAAATGAGTCTTCGATGAAGAGTAATTGAATTGTGTATCTGTTGTGCGAACCTCATTTTATAATTTAAAAGAGTATCCCTCCGTTGGATGCCCTAAAGGGGATTGTTGTTCAGCACTTATTGGGGAATTGGAGCTCATCAGGGATGTTTAGCGACCTGAACTAGACTACGAGGGTATGCAGAGAGTGTCTGTTTTCGTCAGTGTACCTTGAAAACTTGAGTTCCTACATGAACCAACCTAAGTTACCACGAAATCAGCAACATTCATTCGCTGGAATCCGCAGTGGGTTTAGATTTGGCTTTGGTGGAACTTATCTTTCATTCTATACTTCTACATATGTCTCAAGGGGGAGGCCGGTGTTCTGTGCAACCGATCTTCTGCATGTCTCTCTCTGCCGTTTATTTTGTATTCTCACATCAGGGATCCGTCTTATCGAGTTGCCTATATACGTCTTCTTTTAAGTGCCCGGGGGTTGTCGTACCATCTGAGATAATCACATTTTTCGCCCTGGTTGCGTCACTTCAATATAAACGTGATTGTCGCCTAACTGAACGGAAAAGGAGACTAACCCTTGAAAATAATAATAACTGTAATAAAAATGATTTCCGAGTGAAAATGTTTTTTGGGTTAGAGAGGAGATGAAATTATACATTATCTAGAATACTTGGCCTATCGATCAAAGTAGCGGCATTCGAATGTTTTCCATAAAGAATTTTAACCATACTTCACCTCAATTCAAACTTAAAATTTTTGGAAAAAATAACTGAACTCTGGTTCTCACAAACAAATGGCGGTCGATAATTTTCGATAGTGCAACCGAAGCTATTGAATTCGATGTTATTTTTAAAAAGTACCATTGACTTCCTCCTGAATTTTCCCCATAAATCCTTTAGATGCTCTTTCCAAATAAGCATGTGCGTCTTTATAAAACCATCAACCAATAACATTACAATTAAATTTGATGTGTTTTGTAAGTCATGACGTATTTCAATACATCATCACTTCACAAAGGTTGTGTCAGTGTGTGAAAAGAATAACATGAAAACTATAGCAAAAGTTCTATCGGCAGTTATTTATGATATGCATTCCTAGTTACAACTGAAGTAACGCAAACCCTTTCTTGAAGCTATGTCAATATTTGTCCACAAACATTTTACTGCGACCATTTCCTTACCACGTTTGCCAAAAGAGTTTTCTTACCAAAGGTCATATGAACACGATTTTCTTAACGAAAACTGTAATAACTCTGGAAGAGTGGAATTGCCCCCATTCGCTTTTAATGCATCAACCTGAATACTGATCCGTGATCAGCTTCCCTGAGAACAATTCATTATCAGAATAGCAGCGAATGATTACCGCCGATAGTTTAGATAGTTCACGCCGATGACGGGTGAACGATGCCGAACGATAGTTTAGACCTTTCTATAGGCTTTTCTATTTAGATTCCATAATGTAGTAGATTGTTTCGACCGATAGCTGCGGCAGCCTTACGATAACGGCTGCTATTTAAGCTTGTACTAACAGTTGGAGAGCATTCATTCTAGGACGAGAGTTCGTCTCGTAAGGGTCTTTTTAGTGCCACCTTTTGACTTGTTAAATTTGAACTCAGCCGGCACTCTGAGTTAGTCTGCATTATTCCTGTGTTATTTAATAAATCCGACGAATTTAATTTAACGTAAACACGAGCCCCTTCATCACCGCCACCACTGCTTCCTCCAAGGTCGAGTAATATTTGTAATTACTTTGTCACGAAACGTTAGAGTCGGCTGACGCCGCTCGTTACGATAGAGGGATTTAAACCTCGATCGTCGAAGAAGGAAAGGAAAAAAGGAGAGAAAAATGCACAGAAGGAGAGGGGACAGAAAAGGTAGAAAATAGAAATAGCAGTATTAGCATAGTGTGCGTTACGAGTCTACTTCAGTACGATCAGCATGGGATAATAATGACAGAAATTTGAAAGATTTTAATTAGATTTACTTAATGTTGAACACGTGAGTTGAATAGGGGTTAAAGTAAGCACACAAAGACCTCTGTACGAAATTTCAAAATGAGCAGAAATGCAATTATAAGGTTAACGCTTGACATTACCGACATACAAATTTAATACAACATGATATCCAAATAAGTGTAATGCTCACTGAGAATCACAATTATGAAGCGTTAGCGAACGACCACGCAATTTACTGCGGCGCAAAATTCGCGGTACCCATAAAACAAGAAGCACAATAAAATCTGAATCAGAGGTACACGATAATGGATTGACCAACGTGAGCACGAAATGAGGATGGTGCACAAACTGTAATCCATGACTCACCGCAAGGTATTTTAAAAATAAAACGCTTCGCACGGCGCCCAACGTGAAATTTACACCTTTGCTAAAGGAAACACAATGTAGCACGAAATTAACTCATAAATGACACGCTATTTCAACGCACTGTTCAATGTGCTGCTTTGTTTTCAAACTTAAATTTGTGATCACTACGTTATGAGTTCGCAATTCTAATAAATCCAACACTCTTCTGTGATGCGTCGTTGGCGTTGATATAATATAGCTTCCACTTGGTGCTTGGAGAAGTCACGTCAGGCTTATCAGGCTGGCATCGATCCGCTGGTCCTTCTCGTGCCGCCTGCCTCGCCGGTGTTGTTCACTTGCTGCAATTCGTTCACAGTTCTTGAGTGCCGAAGGAGCTTGATTATACTGTAGCTCTCGCAGGATAAATGCCGGATATCTGCAGCCTTCGTGGTTGCGTGGTTCCAAGGGGCATGCTGGAGTTGCTTGCGAGCTTGGGGTTGACGTAGAAACATTTTGAATGCTTTCGCTAGAGTCGTTGACACGTTTGCACTTGGCGATCATCGCCGCGAAGCTGATGTGCTTCGAACGGGCTTCTGTTACAAGTTAGCACTTCGACGACTGCTGTTTTTCGACTTTGTACTTTTGAAACTTCGATGTTGTTCACTTAACTTAGATATCAAATTTTGTTGCTCATGTGCAACGTACACCGGCGAAATGGCCGGGTGCTTCGTTTACGCACTCAGTTTCGTGTACCTCTTCTTGCGTCACTTAGAGAAAAGACCTCGCGTTTCTTCTTGTGTTCTGCTTTTATGCGTTCCACATGGTTCCTTCTAGAAGGTTCTCGAATGTTCATTGTTACTCGCGTGCCTCTGACACACCTACTTCGCGGTACTTTCTTGCGCTCCCATTGGCTCTGGTGATGCGACTCTCTGCCTAAGTTCACGCCTCGCAGCTATCCCTCGCACCTCCTTGTCTCGAGTAATGCTGGCTGTTGCTTGGGCTTGCTGTTCCCCCGCCTACGCGGCGTCGGCCTAACGGTTTGACATTCCAACGTCTGTCGCAGCTCTCAGTACTTTACCTAACAAAATAATACAGTTCGTCACACAAGCTGCCCAAGAAAATTATAATGGCTACGTAGATGAATTGCGATTTCCCTCGAATTAAACGATGAGAAACATAGCTCATATATATTATCGTTATGAAGATCTGTGTTTTTACGAGTGGCAAACCAACGAGAGAAAAGAAGGATTGATTTGCAGGTAATCCAGAGAGATATAAGTGCAGAGTTTAATTTAAAGGTGTGAGTTCAACTGTTTAAACGCCTGCGCTAGCATCAAGCTGTTAAAAGTTGTCGTAGAAGAGCACTCCGAACATGTTTTAATTTCATCGCTTCTGAGTCCATCGTTGTGCTCTGACCACCAATTTCTCGCTATACTTCCCGTAACTAGACTACGCAAACCTTGTGGCAGTAAACTGAACAGCACATACTGTTAAGGCTCGTACTCACTTGTAGACATGTTGCGCGATTTTGGTGTCTGAGACCCGTCTAGCATTTTCTACGTAGTAGACACGTCTACTGACCAATCGCCGCCTGCGAGTCCGGTGCGAGACCGTAAAGTCGTAGGCCTATGGTCTCCCGATCGGAATTGGAGACAGCATGCAACGGTAGACATGTTGCGCAACATTTTGCTAGTGTGTACGACATCTGCAACGATAGACGAGACACATTGGACTTTCCAGTCTTCCTCCTGTTACCAAGTGTGCCGAGTGCCTTGCGGTCAATTAACGCTTTTATATTGTTTTTGAAATGTGGTCAAACGAAAAGGGTCGAAATTGATAAAAGGTATAGAAATTAATTGAAGATTAACAGTTTTCTACTTGTCTTTGGGACGTGACGAGTTCCGATTATAAAAACAGTGTAAAAAATTAGCACTTGAATCACTGGCTGCAAAGCACGAAGTGACAGTGGCAGACTTCCGAAAGAAAATCCACAATTTGAAGACATCTTACAACCGGGGGCGGAAAAAAATCTATCGAGTGGGTGTTCCCCTAAAAAATCAACATGGTTTGCATTTGATTACTTGCTATTCCTGCTACCAGATGAGGAGTCAAAGGGCAGCCGGGACACAGATTTGGACGGAACCAACGCGGAGAGTGGAAACAATGAAGATGAGGTGAGTGAAATCTTTTTTATTAAATTATTTGTGAACATTTACTTAAGTTGAACTTCTTTTTTGATCAAATTCTTCATTAAATTACAATAATTACTCTACGGCATCAAATTGCCAAGATGCCTCTTCCTGTGGAGAAACAATGTAATCAAAAATTTCTTCACGAATTTTATGCAAGTCAGTAGAAAATTTACGGGAGGGCTCATGAGATGCAACAAACTATTCCATTCAGGAATTTCCTTTCTCCACTATCCTTCGATGAAATTTTCATTAGCATCATAGAAGTCAAAACTTTCGGGTGGGGTGTAGGAATATCTTGATGCGGAATTACTGAGTAAATAGTTCTATAAATTGACGCAAGCTAACACCACAGATTCCACTTTATCTGGCTGCAAAGCTATTGGTTTTAGAAACACTCGGAATTTGGGAGACATTACCCTAAACATAGTTTCTATTATCCGTAGAGCTCTATTCAGTCTGTAGTTGTACACTTTCTCTGAAATGTCTAATGTACGACCAAGGTATGGTTTCATAAAGTAGGTAGACATAGCTACATCTTTTTTCGTTTTATAACCACACGTCAAAACAATATAGCAACAGTTTGCACAATATGTAACACCGAATAAAAAACAATAACAGCTGCTCAAAATATAACAACATCCAGTACAAATCCAGTGACGATGCTGTAAAATTGAAAACAGCTGCAAAATGTAATGACATAGACAAATAAATGTAACGTTGCTTCAAATTGTACAACACTCTCAGAATGTTGCAACAGGCGTTCATTTTCTTTAACAAATAATCAAATCTTGTAACAGTGTTTCAAATAGCCAGTATCACAGGTTCAAAATAATGTAACAGATGCAAAAAATAGTAACGAAAAGTCATAAGTTGTGACAACATCTTTTAAACTCCTATTGACCAGAGAAATCATTTTCCCGCACTTCCTCATTCAATAAAAATTGAAAGTAATGGGTCCACCTCAAAATCCCAAATGTAAAAATCCTGAAAGTCAAAATCCTGAATGTCTAATTTCCGACCATATTTGGCAGTGGAAGCGTCGACCCGAATTGATGGTGTGTGTTACGAATTGGTGTAGTGAAGAATTGAAAATAACTGATGAAAATTCTCCATGACAGCTCGTATTTAAATTTGGTATAAGATGTTTTTAACTGAACAGGACATTCGAGATTTTGATTTTCAGGATTTAGATATTCCGGATTTTGACATTCGGGATTTTGACTTTCGGGGTTGTGAATGCAACCCGACAATTATATGGGGCTAGGTTCCATTACTTCCCGGTCAGTGGATGATGCACTGACCGGGAAGGAATGGAATTTTACTGAACAACTCTGACGTGGCCGGTTCACGTGTGACATGTATTACTGTTCAAGAACTGGGAGTGAAGCGTACCACCGCTTATTCCATTGTTAGGTCCTACCAAAAACGATAATCTGTTTTTGCCGGCGTAAGACTTGTAGTTACAAGAAGATGATAGATATTGAGAGCCTGGATTTACTTGTGATGTTGATTGAAGCTACTCCAACCATCACCGTCAAGGATCTCGATGGAACTCTTCGTGCTCCTTTCGACCGCAAGCCCTACGTCTCAGATGCCACAGTTGCACCATTTGAATGGCATCTCCGAAGCATGCACTGTGGCGGCAGCGCGCAGAGCAGGAAAGTAGTTGCGTCAGCACCGGGAGGAGGTTCTCTGGCATGTCATTGACACGTGCGTGCCTTTTGTCATTCCAGTCATAGCGGCAGACAACTACACCCATGCCAACAGCTACTAGATCAAGAGCCTTTTTCAACAAGATTTTTTTCTAATAGTTTCGATATCTCACGTATGATATTCATTCTTTATTGTAATTATCAATAATTTTGTGTGCAAAGTTTCAGTATGCATTATGTACTACGCTAAATGGCTTCTTTACTGTTTATTTTGCGTATAAACAATTGTCTCAGAAATTGTTAATATGTTGCAATAATATATACGCACGTTACTATTTTTTGTATAATTGTTATCCTTTTTGAACATTGTTTCAATAAACCGACTCTGTCACTACTTGTTCTGATGTATAGTTTCACTGTCATTCATTTTGCTGGGTGTCGCTATAATATGTCGTTGTTGCTATTTTTTGCGACACTGTCTCTATATTACTATTCTCTGTTATATTCAATGGTTCATCGTTGTTAAATTTGCAGTTCGTCGGTACATTTTGAAAGAATGTGGTTATAAAACGAAAAAAGGTGTAATGCGTCATCTCCCACAAGAACGTATGGTACCGGTTCCGTTCTCCCTGGTAATGCCTCGCTTATAGGTACGTGTGCAGTTGTTTTCTAGATCCTTTTACAGTGAGGTGAACTGTAAAACACTCCCATCAGAAAAACGTCTTCGGTATCCAACATCTGCGTACAAATAATTGTAGTTGGCATCTGCAACGCCGAGCAACACAATGCTGAAGGTGGATTTGCATTTAAAATACAAGCTCCTGCTGTGGTGAGGTACCACAATCTGAATGTGCTTGCCATCGATGCTCCCAATGCAGAGTGGAAAACTCCATCTAGTCTGAAATTCGTGGGCAATAGTTTTCCATGCAGCTTCAGAAGATGGTCTCTGAAATTAAAAGTATAAATAAATGAAAATCAACAACCATTCATGGGCTTCATGAATTACATTTCTACATTAATTTTTGGTGTAATTAGAGGAAACTGTGAGATATTGTTAGGAAATAATCCTTCTTAGTAATTGAAAAATTTATAATTACTTTTTGTTTCAGGACAGCTCAGAGACTGGTGATACTCAGAAACAAGAAGACACTCTGATTGAAGACACTGATCATGAGGACCAACGCCTACCATTCAAACCCCAAGAACCTTCCTAAACGCGTCCTAAAGAATGAGGACTCCTCTGCACAACAAGCTGTCAACTGCATGAAATCTCTATCAGAAATAGTTGCTGCCTGAGATGAAAATTCGGTATTCGGCGAAGACGTTCCGAATAAAATGAGATATTGTAACAGGCTCAGGATGGAGGCCTCTTTGGCTCAGCGTTAAATTAATGATGTTTTGTTTAGATTAGACATGGGCCTGCTATCTACACAAATTTCAGCTATTCACAAGCCACATATATCTTCCTCCTCCAACCCATGACATTCCTCATTGTCAGATGGTTCGCATGACAATTATTCCGCAAATCCACATACATCACCTGTTCCATTTCAGCAGCGATCAGAGTCAAGGGTTGAATGTATCATACGTATACCACATGTAATGAGAATAGTAATGCCTGAAACGTATGAGTTTGTTCATGAAAAGCGAGGTTATAGAAAGGTGGTTAGTAGTATATTTTCATAAGAAAGTACTGAACCTTGGTTCATCATACAACATGTAAGATTCATCCCTTCGAATTTCTTCTTCTTTTGTTTATTACTACGTACTAAGAATATAATTAGCCGTATTTTTGCTTTCGTACGCTCTCTTGCTAGCCTTTTTGCTCAAGATCTACTATTGTACCAGAATAATAATAATAACTTCCCAGTAGATATGAAAGTGTTCTAACACGGAAATGATAGTATTCTCCGGTGAGCACAACTCAAGGCCTATGCTTCCTCTACACAACTAGTTACTCGGCATAAACACTAAGTTCGGCCTGCTGGCGAATAAATTTAATTTTGTCCATTATAGTACCGTTGAATTTGGTTGCCCGTAGCATCGTAGCCTGATTTAGTTTTCACGTTAGCGAAATTTGTGGTTATCGTTAACGCGACATACCCTTCTCCTGGTGGAAACCAAATTCGGAACCCTTTTCTTTCGAATGATTTTAACTTTGCATCGTGTTATAACAACCATTTGACGAATATTCATTCGTGAATGGAGAAAAAAAGTGAACCGAAAGCCAAAGCGCTTTCGGCAATATCACGTGTTATATCAAGTGCAATATTGTCGTGCAGTATCACGTGTTCCAAATCCACAATTGCTTCTTTTTAACGAAGTGCTGTAAATACAGACTAAAGCATCACTTTCTTCCACTGACTGCATCTGATTCCACACACGTGCAATATCCTGCTACACAAGAAATGGCAATATCGTTTTGCTGAACGATGCTGGCCTTCATTTCCAGGCCTCGTTCATCTCTAACCAATCAGCTTCAAACTATGGGGAGGTACTCGTAGCTATGTGGAGACATCGTTAGATGTACTTCTTGTCACGTATTGCATGACCTTTGTCTTTAGGATATTAGTTGCTACTAGGTATTAAAATAAGGATATCCATGAGAATTATATAGTAGCCTGTATTCATCGTTGTCAAAAACATTAGATGACACCGTAACGAAAGCCAATACTTAGTGAGAGACGTGAACATCAGCCAAGAAGTACCTACGAGTTCAGCGAATAACCATGAAGTTCCACTTAAAACAATTTTGCTATGCCAGTAGAAAAGATGGTAACGAAAAATCATAACAAATCTATTGATCTAAGTTCAGTATTAGGATCTGAATTCATTGTTAGGACTAGAAGATTCACGATGGATTACACTGATAAATGCAGATGTAATGTGAAACTGGTTAAAATTTTATTGTCAAAACCAAGCGTTGAATAATTGAGGGATAAATATATGAGTTAAAATAAAACGTGTTAATGACCAACAGATGCGACATACATAATATCTTCTAATAAAGTGAGCAATACTGTAGAATGACATGATCGTAATTTGATCAAATGCTTAAATGAGAATTGAATGATCTCCAAAATTCTATGAATAGACAAAAATAGAAGCGCGAGCTATTTTTTTATCGTGTTCCTACCATTATGTATTCTAACGCATATATTGGAAAATATCTAATACTGAAAGTTTTACGGAATCACCTATCGACAAAATAATTCTATTCATTTCGAACGATAACCAATTACAAGTTGTAATCATACGTCAGTCTAGCATTGTTTCAGCAACTGGCCAAAGTGAAAGTTCTACATTTGGCAATATTACATCTACACTTGAACATGCAAATATTTTTCAGTTGGCGAGCACCGGTGATTGACACATTGTGATAGTCACAGGGAACAAACTCGTTATCGCAGTTGAAACGACCGGTAGAAGAGCAAATAACATGCACCCATGGTTTGAATAGAGGAACAAGGCTGTCGGTTACGCGATGAAACGCGAATAGCGAAGATCGAAGATAGTTTCTCACAAGAATATTCACTATTGCGCATTTTGCATTGCTCTTCTGTACACAGACTAACAATTTCGGTTTATTCACACAAATAAGGCGGAGGTGTTGCTCCGAGCACGAGGTGCAAGAGAATCGGCTTAGGCTCGGTTTAGTTCGTCGAAATTCTCTAGAATGATTCTGTGCAAGATGTTGCCAAAGTGCATCGGAGAATTTTAGCTTATTGAGAAACGCTGCGCGGAAATGCAATTTAAATACTACCGCATGGTTCTTTGCTCGAGTTTCGTTTTAAGTTTCTGCATGGCTCTCTTCTTCATAATCGGTTCTTGTAACTTCAATTTTAGTCACTTTCTTTTCATTCCAAGTGCTCGAATTTGGTCTAAGCGAGCGAGTTTATTTCTTTGATATTACTTCTCAATTTAAGTGTCGCTCAGCAACGAATAAATGATGTTATCTAAAAAAGTCTATGGTGCGAAACGGCTTGCACTCTCTGTTCAAATGTTTCAGATATGCCTGTAATCCAGCAGGATGGAAAATTTGAGCTGAGTGATTGTGAAAACCAACACAAATTTTTTTAACTCAGGGTGAAGTTAGTTCATGAGCTGTGTTGGAAATTAAGTAATTTAACTACCTAATTCAATGCTTGATTAATTTTCACGATAAAATTTCAACCCGATTCACATTAGATTTGCATTTATCAGTGTAATCCACAGTGAATCTTCTTGTCCTAATGATGAACTCAGATCAGATGAACTCTGATCCTAATACTGAACTTAGGTCAATAGATCTGCTTTGATTTCTCATTACCATCTTTTCTACTGGCATGGCAAAATTGTTCTAAGTGGTACTTCATGGTTCTGGACGTGAGACATACAATAAGTGGGATGACTCCGCACAAATTTGTGAGTAAAATGAGTGTAAACTTTATCTTTTATTTTACTGAAAAAGAGTTAAAAACATTACGCTGGAAACCACAGGCATCCCGCGCGCGTGATATAGCTTGCATTTGTGCAAGAGCGATCGGCCTTAATAAAGGGAATAAGAATCCATCTGTACAGACTGTTTTTATGATCTTTATATTCCAGGACCAAATCAAAATTCGGCGCTGGCATTGGCGCCGGTTTAAAGTTAGCGCAGTAGTGTTCGCGACAGAGCAGATTTCTACCAAATTTTAGGTATCGGCAACAGGTCTGCGTGACGGAGCGGGTTTACTTCGTTTGCTGCATGCTGCTTTTGCATGGAGTAGAGGGCAAACAAATGACACTCAGCCGCAGCCGCACAACAGCACGCACAGCTAGCGGAGTGAACACACAAATTCGTGAACAAATCCCGGGCAAATTCCGCTTCGGAAAGTTCACATCAGAGCAGGCCTCAGAATAGACAAGACTCCTCGCCTCCACGTAGTGGAGTTTGAACGGGAGACTCATAAGTCTCCATTTCCAGTCTTCTCCTACGATCGAGAATGGAGGAAGTGGCTCTTGTGTTGGTGTGCGTTTGATCATATAATGCGGCTGCACTACCACTCTGGAGGGCTTTTCAAGCCTTTCAGTTCCAGATAAGCACTTTTTAGAGATAGTAAAATGTAAAAAAGTGATCACAGTTCTAACTTTTTCATTTGAAATGAAGCTGAGAGTACCACTTTTGATCAAAGCATAATACATATCATACATGCATGGACGCTTACATGCCGTCATGATATTAGCGCGCATGCAATTAAGTATGCACGTACGTACGCACGTAAGCATATACGTAATTATACAGGGCAACATACCCTTTGAAAAACAAACTTCAACAAAAGATTGGGATCGTTAAAATGATCACTTTTACTCTTTACCCAATAACCACGTGGTCAAAAATGCTTCGTTAATGGGTTACAAAAATTTTTAACTTGAAACGTGTTGGAGAAAAATTCGTTATTTAAGAGAGGTAGGTAAATGAAATGTATAAGTTAGGAAAATATTTTTGTTATAAATAAAAAAACAGAATAACAGCCTTTATTACAACGAACAGAAAAAAATAGGTTTTAAATTTGTTTAGGTATTCACAAGAGAAGTTTAACATGAGGCCCACCTGTTGTGATGCAGGCATTGAAATGCCGGTGCAATGCTTGCCGTGCGCGATCGAAGACACCAGGAGTTTCACAAATCCTTACATGATCTTCAACAATTTTACCGATGAGGTCTTCTTCGGAATGAATTGTAATTAAAATTGTAGTTAAAAATACTGATATGAGCGCAGAACATTTTTCACCAAATTTTCTCAGGAAAGTAATCGAATGCATTTGGCGTAAAATTCATGAAGAGCAACTTACAGCATGCTTCAGCACTAGAATATTTGATAATAATTGAAATTATGGAGCAACTGTAAATTGTTCGAATTAACTATCATTCATAATAGAAACTAAATGAGATTTCCATTGTTAACAATACATTCTGACACACGAACAAAACATTATGACATTCAGTAGTATCGCAGTAACTGTGCTGTAATTTGGTCCAACTCATACATGTGTCGTTTAAGACGGCTGTGACTTTTAAGTGTAAAATGACACAGAGTATTTTATAACATTTTTAAATGATACTTATATGACAAAGCTATATCATAATAAATGCTTGCACTCATGTTATGTCCCACAGCGACATGTGGCAGATATTAAAGTGAACCATTCACGTACACGGACTCTCGTACGCACACAGAATGTGCGAGGTTGACGTGGGTGCTCCCGGGCCACTGCACCCCGCGTTTCACCGCACGGGCCGAGCGTCTTTCTTGGCTCGGGTTTCGTCAATGCCTGCTCAAAAATGGACTATTCAGCTCTGATTCGGCGCCGGGAATGCTTTGTCACCCTAATTGACTTCAGTCTGTTCAATTACCGGTGGTAATTTTTGATTGGACGGTGAAAAATTTGGAGAGTTTTTTCAAATGACAGACTAAACGCTAAATAAAAGAGAAAACTACTTCTCAGTTTTATTTGTCTAGAAAACGTTTCAAATTCAAAACTTGAATTCATTACTTTCTTATGACGAAAGCAAAACGTGGAAAGTGAATAATCGAACGATTCAGTACACAAACTCTTCACTGCATGTCTAACTTCTTGAATTAGCGTGGACACGTTTTTCTAAAACAAGCCAAGGAAGTACTGATTCAAAAACCGTAAACTTAAATTTAATGTACCCTGAATTTGATAAGATATCAACTCATGCGAATTTATATTGGATTCACGCTGGTGAACAATTTTAGGAGACATAAAGGGGAAAAACCCGCACGGATATTATTTGAGATAGTATAGATTATGGCTAAATAAACGAGTCAAGTGACTCATTTTCGGGTTGTCCCAAAAGCCCCAACCCCCACATCGTCAGAAACTTATCACGCACAGACACCAAAGAATCGTGTTTACAGCCGTCAATTTTCACGCAACAGCACCATTTCATTCATTATAACACAGCATCTCAAAACAATACACAATACCAACAATTGACAATACCTCAATACCTGTACATACAATACCTCAATATTTGTATATACAATACCTCAATATCATAGCCAATATCTCAATATCTGTTGCTACTCCCATTAAATGCTCTATTTGCCATACAACTTCCTGTAAAAACATTTATTTGAGTATTAGTCTCATCTGTAGTGATTATGACCATTATAGATATTACTATTATTATTCGTGGTTGTAATAGACATATTGATTAAGTTTTTCATCTCAGAGGGTTTGTTTAGAATAATTGTTTACCCCAGCAATTTATCAAGCTATGGCAGCTGATAGTAAACACCCGAATCTGCCTTCTTCCGTTCCATGGAGATGAATGCCGTCATTTTGAAAGAGGTCGTGGGGGTCAACGAAATGAGATATCAAGTCCAGGTACAAGACTCTTAGGTTTTACACATACATATTTTTTACGGATATGTTATTCAAAATAACGAGGCAATTTTGATTTACATCTTTAATTCTCGGAAGGATGCTTGGAACAATCCCATGATAATATTTATTTTTCAGTGACAAAATTAATGGTTCGAAATATTGAAGTAGTTCACCTGCCTGTGAATCCCGTCATGAGTTCCACAGTGAACAATGATATCAACTGTAGAACTTCTAAGTTTTTCTCACAGGCGCACTCTTTTGGCTTTGATTGCGGGTTGGTAAAGTTTGGACCCTTGGACCAACCCTTGTTGCAATCCTGCTCGTTGTTTTCGTACGGCTCTATTTGGCTTCTTTTAGCTTACTACTGCCATACGTTACTCGCTCATTTGCTCGAATCCTATAAAAGTTGAATATTAGATAGCGCAAAATTTCGTGATTTAGCTGTTCTTCCATCATCTTCGTTTCTCCATGTCAAGGAAAAGGTGAGGCGTATTAGGGGAAGGTTATTTTGATGTTTGTAAGAAACAAGTCAGTTGTGTTTTCCAATGCCTGTCGTGTTTCGCAACTTTCAAAGTAAAAAATGCCGAAACGTCAAAGAAAACCAACTTTTTGCTATGAATTCTCTGGGTCTGAGCATACTTTTAATAAGCTTCTCTTTCTTTTACCCTATATTTTTCGCTCGCTCTCCGACAAAGAATTCTTCAGCGACGTTTTGTTTTCGGAATGGTTACGTATCAATGTGCGCATTTTAGTTTTTGATGTTCCTGTTCAATGTACATCCCAGTAAGTAAAAATGATCCAATTGAAAAAACTTACTTTTGAAATTTGTTTATTATCAGATGATTTACTGTGAATGAGCGTAGACTAGCCATTTTTCAATCTAATGACTTCAAGGTTATTCTTTTTATCGATTTCATGACACTGAAATATGAGGAGACCTACCATAAGTTTTACGAAAATGTACCACCTGATCCTAATAGTTTTGTTTTGCGTAACAACGTCTCTCCTTTTTTCAGGCGACAACGCGTGTTAGTAACACGCTACGTACATACTGTACGTAAACGATAGAAGTCGTATTCGCATTGTATATTTCAATGGAAATTTACTGAAGCACTCGAATGTCTTAGTAAATAATAAGATGACATCACTGTGGTCAATTGGACAAAAAATTCAGGTTTTTCCAGGTGAATCATTTAAAAGCAAAACTATATCGTTAAAAAATTCTGAGCTTTTTACTGTCTTGTGGAACACTTGCTATAAGACCAAGCATCACGCCAGAGCGAACGAAGAGGGCAATGAAGAGAAAAGTATCAGCCGCATTAAAAGCATTTTCAACGTCGTGGAAGAGTCACCATGCCAATAGAGAGACTCAGAAAGAGCTAGGTGTGCAGGGAGCAGTTCCAAGAAAGAGCCTTTAACTTTACAGGTAAACGAAATCAATAGAATTCGACTAGAGAATTCGGGAGAATTGGGATGATGGGTTTTGAAAGCCTGTAAATTGGTCAGAGGCAAATAAGTTCTGCCAATATTCGAAATAGGAGACAGTTTTATGCTTGGAAAAAAAGACTGGCACTTTGACACTTGAATGTCTGCAGGCGACCGTGACGCATGGAGGGACTGGGCTTATTGGGGTTTTACTGTCTTAGTTTCCCCTGACATTTATTTGAATGCCCTAAAATATTGTAAGAAAATTCAGGAAAAGGCTATTCCTCACTTTTGATACCAGTCATATCGATAATACTTTTCTTCAAGAAAATGGGTCGGAAAGAAATACCAGTAAAGTAGCAAAGACTTAGAATGAATTGCATGTTATAAATTTCCCGACAAGTGTTGCCCAAATACTGACATGAATCCAAAAGAGCACGCTGAAGAGAACCGTGTGTGGAAACTTTAAAGACATGCAGCCGATGTCAAGTGAATTGCAACTACGAAAGAAAAATTCCAAGAGGAGTTACAAAAGCTGAATCGAACAACATTGCCAGTGACTTGATCGATGATTCAAAAAAATGAAATACGGCACAGGACAAAATGCTGCAAAGAGAATGAATAAGGAATAAGAAGGTGCTCCAGCTTCAGTAATTTATCATGTTTATGGAAGATTTTTCAAACAAATTTAAAATTAGGTGCTGATAAAATCTGCTGCAAGGTCGAAAATCCGGGATAGAACGATGCAGAAGAGCAAGCGGACACCATGCAGGCACCGGATTCGCCGCAGCTGGCACAGACCCGAACAACCTGGGTGGCAACATATTGTACGAATGTAGTCGAAGTTTGTCGAAAAGTGGAAAATTTAGAATAAATTTGCAGTTCAAGGCTTATGAAAACTTTGCAGACTTTGATAGATTTTCCAAGTTTTTAAAAGTTTTAAGTTTTAAGAGTTTTAACAATTCATGAGAAATTCAAGCTCTAAATTTAATATTAATTTGATTTGCGGATAAAATATCATGAGGAGCAAAGCACCCACATCTCATACCGGCACCTGCAAAGACCTTATTTTACTAGAAAAGGACGAACCTCCGAGGGCCTTGGGTGTCTTCCGTCTATGCGACGCCTGTAGCCTGCTGCCGACCCCCCGCTGCTTTAGGCTTCAGATCTCATCTTGAAGTAGTTTTATTCACGTTAAAATTCCCCAAATAATTTTGGGGTCCAGGTTGACGAATTGAAAGATCATAAACAATTCCAGAACCGTTGAACCGCCTGCCGCTGAGAATGAAGAGTAGCTTGAAGCGAGTCTAGCAGTGCTGCTGAAGAGTGCCGGAAACTCAACTGATAACGGCCGGACCAAATAGCAGCTCTGACGCTTCGCCGGACTGACACTTTGCTTATTGTAGAGCAGCTGTGTTGACTAGTAGCTCAACAGGCTCTGGTACGGGACTGCGTGGAAAATGAAAACTTCCAACGACATTAGTTTTGGCGGTTGATAACAGTTCGAAGCTAATTTGGTCTCATGGGGGATGCGAAATTTGAATAGACTTTGTCTCCTCACCTGATTGAATGCTGTATCTTTAATAGTATGAGTATTTACTGATGAATTCTTCATTTATTTCCTATGATTACATTCCATCTAAATTTGAGGTTTTATTTAAATTACAATAAACCATTAACTTAATCCAAGTTGCAGAAATTCTGCATAGTGACCGAAGCTTGTCAATGGAGAACGTGCCTCAAATTGGCTCCAATAACTGTTTGTTTTTGGTATATTAGGGTTGCTTAACTATCTACGTATGGGAATTAGATGTGATTGTTCTCTTGGTAAATACCTATCGTATGCCAGTGTATTTTGCTAAGATCCTGAACACATCCAATATATTCGAACCTCGAAACAACATCATTATTCGCCTTCTCCTAATCGTTATGGCACTGTTTTAGATATACACTGCGTCTTGTAGCGTCTCACTTTAATTATTCTCAACAATTTGACTTTCATTACCTTTCAGAGGTCCATTATGTCCTCAATGATCACTGTATTTGTGTCTCTCAAGATCTTTCTTTCTCTCTCCCGATTGTGTCCTTTTCGCCGTTGAGCACCAACGCAGTGTTCTTCACTTGCATTTCGTCACACTATAACATTTTCTTTAGCATACTCAAGCGTTGTCAATAAAGTTTCTTTAGCGTTGTCAATAAAGTGCTGTTTTATTTCTGCAAACGGACGCTGCGATCAACCACTACGTTTCTCATTCCTCCACCTTTTTACTAGGTGCAGCAAAGGATCCGTGCAGCAAAAATTTCACTCTATGCTGTGCGACTTATGCTCATGTGACCTATAATTTTCATTCATCAGCCAACTAATCCCAACAATGAACACAATTTCGCTTCACAATTTAAACACATTTTATATACTCTCATTGTGAGCAGAGCTTCTTATAGTTATCTGAAACATTCACCGTGACTTCATCGCCCGCTAGTAATTTGGGCTACAATTTGCCCGCCTCCAAACGTAGACGCTAGCCGCCAGTTTTCAGAATATTTTTAACACTGTTCTTTAATCACTGAGCAGTTTCAACTCCACAATAGTGATTTTTTCATGATGTTCATGCTTGAACTGAATGAATCTTATCGAAGTGACAGTTGTTTAGTTCAGAAACATCAAAATTTTAGATGATGTTTTTATAACTCTAGGCCTGTAATTGAAGTGTACAGTTAATCTTAGCAAGCGGAAAATTGCTGCAGCCATTTAGTGAAAAAATGTTCTGTTATCACATTACTGAGCAGCATGTGCGTTGCACAAGTACTACGCCACAGGTATCAGTCGTTTCATGAAAACTGGGAAAAATGACAGGAAAAATTATCATTCATGTTCTATAGCCAAGAAATCATTCGCAGAAACGCAAGTATTAGTGAAGGAGGGTATGGGAGTCAGTGCAACTATACGAACTCGCCCATGTCTAGGCTCGAATGTGTATCTCGTATTTTCATTACTAACTCACTTAACAACTTAGTACACAATTTTTTGCGCACAATGTGTACAGAAGCACAATGAAATTAATCCCACAATATTTAATGCAGTGCTTCCGGCATATGAAAAATTTCACTTTACACCAGCTCAATTTGACCCTCTGGGTGTTTTACCCCGTACCTCACGGATAGAAAATAAAATTATTACGTCCTTTTTTAAGAAATAATAAATGTGACATACAGCAATGGAAACAATTTATCCTAGCGGTATGATTTGGTTTGTAATTGTTTTGAATGCGAACAAAACATTGAAAATGTCACACTACCATTACCGTTAACAAAAATATTTTGTTTTTGCTCATAAAATCCACTATACACTTTAATTGAATAGATGAACGAAGTTAGCTTAGAATTTAATGTTTTTCTTCAGGTTAGGTGATATTCTGAAACATTTTACTCGTGGCCTGCGGGAGAAGGCCCAGCAATTTAGATGAATGCAATTCTTGGGCCGTTCCATGACTGAATTCGGATCGATGAAAGTTAAACTGAGGGCAGACGCAGATTATTGACTTACTGCGGCAGCAGCGCGCAATTAGGCGAGACGCGGCGGCCTGCGGGCCTGACGGCTCATCTCCATCGGCAAACTTGAGCTCCAGCGCAGGCCCTGCAGATGCGGGGACTGCAGCGCAGATCAGCACGCACGAGGCATTAGTCGTCTGAGTATTCGAGACTCGCATAATAGAGTGTCGATCGAGGCCATCTTTTCTGCTTCTACATCGTCGATCGCGTCTGTGAATCTGACGTATGACGAGATACTTGCTGCTTAAGCGATAAAAAAATCGGTATTTTATTTGTGCACTAGTAGAAATTTACTTTTCGTATGTAAATAACACGATGATGGAACGTTTCATACGAAAAAGCTTTATCTCACATTGATCAAATGTAGAGCAATACAACGCTTCATTTTAAGAACGATATGACAATTTCCACGTTATTACAATATTTTACCATGGTTGTTTGTTTTATCTAAATGCATGAAAAAACATTCGATAGATGTTCTGAATCACTTCTTAACCTTACCACATATATTTCTAATTTTAAATGATAATTATAATTCCTTTATAATTAACGTCTAGCGTCGGTAGGAAGACGTTTCTGAGGCAGAGCTGAGCTTTGTGACGATCTGTTCTGTAATTTCCGGAAATAACATCTGGGATTCAAGCACGAACGCCAAGGTCATCTACCGTTACAAGTTAATAACAAAGTGCTTCACGTTTACGTGAGAGCTTTTGGAAGGAGTTAATATCTCGATTATATTATTGAAGTTACGTCAAGAGCTACTGAGTCTTTCACAAAGCTCATTTACTTGCCCGTAATTTCTCTTATGAGTTTTCAAGGTCTTCACTGTCATTACAGGGTAAACTGAAACTGTGTGAAATTAAAATTCGAAGAAGTTGTTGCATATTTATTCTTTCATGAAGAAATTATTTTGAATCACATGCAGCAATGGGCTCCAATGTCGGAGGCAATTTTTTTCGCAAAGGGATTCCTTTCGAAAGTTACATTTTGTTGCGCATTTCTGCGCAACTGACTCTAAAATATGAACTAAATAGATTAAATTTACAATTAGATTTAGAAGGAAGAAAACTTATATGCAACGTTTTTTCATTATTTTGCTATTAGTGAGGTTTCTTCTTCGCTAATAACTTTATCTATTGCTCGCATAGCAGCTGGAAAAACAAGCCGCAATAAGAAGCGCAATGAGCTCAGGTGCACAATAAGCTCAGGTGCACTATAAATAGCTAAAAAAGTCACGTGATTCTAAAACTTATTTGTGCACGCTTGGATCGCTTTTGGCTTGAATTAAAATTTTCTTTTTACCTAGCACTGTTTCTACAGAATTCTGAACCCTCTGCAGCTCTATTTTTGGCCAAAATTGAAGTAACCTGTCTTCCATAGCAGTCAATGTTGAAGGAAGGGCGATGAGTCACGCATGATCCTCTCAAGCTCATTATGAATTTTCTGCGGTGTTCAAATGAGGAAATTTTGGTGGTTAGTCCTTGGGCTCAAATGTTCGCTCATCTGCAATAAACCAATCATGAACAATTCTAGCCTTACCGATGCGAGTATTGTCGTCCTGGAAGATCCCGTTGCCATCGGGAAAGTAAAACTCCATGGGAGGATGACCCTAATCAAAAAATACCTGCAAATAGCTCTGAATGTTTAATTTTTAATAGAAAAGAGTGGCAGATCCTTGTTCATCCCTGCAAAAACCACCCCAAAGCACTACACTGCCTTCAGATGCCTGAACAGTCAGGACGATGCTAGAAGGATTCATAGCTCATGTGACTATGGCCATACCCTAACACGCCCGTTGTTCTGAAAAAGGGGGAAACTTGACTCATCGGACCACATTGCATGCTTCCAATCCTCAATAACCCAAACTCAGTATTTTCACACATAAAACGTTCCTCCAATTAGCTGCTGACGCGAATATCTTCCTCGTGGATTTGTATTTGCCTAAATTTATTTCCTTAACTTTAGACGCATAGTTCTTCGAAGAATTATCTTTGGACCTCTGCAAAACTCGCTTGCAATTAATTGTGTGGATGAAAGCCGATTTTTCTTCACCGATATCTTCAAAGAGCGTCTGTCTCTGTCATCAAGGATGTAAGGCTTCCCCTGCTCAATTTCTACGACACGAACCGGGTTCGCATTTTGTTCACATCGTGCTATTGTTCTCTGTATCGTTCTGACTCTAATTCTACTCACTGTACGTATGCTGCGAGCTGATTTTCTATTTTAAATTACTCAATGACACGTCGTTCATCAAATGCTAATCGGCCCTTCCTACCTGTGACCTAAATATAAATTTGAACATTTATAGGCTTTAGAAACAGGTCGTTACTATTTGATAAACACTTTAAACTGTTGTTATGCATGCTGTTTCTGAAAAAATGAAATCTGCAGTGAAATACGGCATTATATGTACATACATGTGCCTTGTTTTTACTTGTTTTTACTTGTTGTTTTTATGTGCCACTTACTTGTTTTTATGTGCCACTGAGGGTTTCTTTAGCTCTTGTAAGAGCTACCAACAGAAGGTGCTATATCGCCATAATAAAAAATAACATATTAGATACATAACTTTGAATCAAGACGACGGTTCAAGAGAATTGCTTCATAATAATGAGAAATTGCATTACAATAATGAGATTTATTTTTCATTTCAATTTTGAGGCGAAGTAACAGCCTTTCAAACACTCACTCTTGAGAAGTGGTCTAGTTTAAAAACTTGCCAGAAAAATAGTCTGGTCAAGCCCAAAAGCCTAGAATTTATTTAACGATTTGGCGCCAGCATTCTCGCACTCATTATGTCGTTACCACAACAGCCGCCATTAGACTTGCATCCGCGTCAGGTTGTCCCGTGGTCAGAATGAGGAGGAAACATTCGGCAGTGAACTTTGAAGAACACTATATAGGAACTATATATAGGGACGAAGTTTAATGAAAAATTTGACATCTGATAGCAATTTTTGAAAGAGGGCCATAAAATTATCTAGAATATTGAAGGGTTAAGTAATCAAGAAAATGATAATGGTGTAAGAATAAATCGTTTAAGTCATTTTAGTCAGAAGTTGTTTTTAGTTAATCGACCAGTGAACGTTATCGCCGCGCTCAGCAAAATTTGAAGTTCACTTTAGGGTGACGTTAAAAGTAATTAATGTATAATGCCTGAATTTTCAAGGCGGCTAGATCCATGAAAAAGTTATAGAAAAGCCAGCACTCAAGGTAAAAGCGATGGAACGGAAAACGCGCTCGCCCAGCAACAGACAAGGAAAAGTAAAGCTATCAGAAGAAATGAAGAAGCTAAAGATAGCAAGACCTCAGTCCTCCGTCGTTGCTTAAATCCATATAAATACCCTTAAAAAGGAGATGCACAAAGCAGTTCTCTATATTTAATGTCACTGTCATGAAAATGTTAATTCCACCGGTCATAGCTGGCGAGATACGAATTCCAGACGCGTTTTTATCAAATTGAAAGCATAGTCTAATAAAAAGTACTTGAAGTCTTTTTTGTGGGTTGTTGGTTGATCACTGATTACTTTTGGAGCTTAACGCTTAAGCTCCGCAGTATACTTGAAAGCCTATTTTAATATTAAAACATCTGCAGCATTTACACAAAATATTGAGTTCAAAACGTGTTCAATATATTCAAATTTTGTCAATTCTTCAGAACCATATTCGTAACTTTACAGCCATCGTTCAGGATATTGGCACTGCACCTAGTGCCACACATGAACGAAGTGCAATTGGAAGATCACGACCATGCGCTGTTAAACACACATGCGTTAAACACACGACATGCACTGTTTACAACATTTTAAAGCTTTTGTCGGTTGATGATTAGTTACCTTTATATCTTTCTTTAAAGTATGGTTCAAGCTTCCAGATTTTAATTCAACTTACAAAAGTATTCGCGATTTCTCTTCATCGTGTAAAGTTGCTAAATACTAGTTTGAATTTTCATTTTTATCATTAGTTTATAAACTAAGTTTGAAGGACATTTTAGGTCCATAAGGCACAAACTATGAGCTGGATTGCGTTTTCTCTAACGTTCTTCGAGTTAGACTTGAGTGGCTCCTCAGACAGTCATAGAATAGAAGTACTCGCTTCCAACTTCCGAGCTCTTCGAGCCAACTGCACCTTTGAAATATTTGCCGGGAGAGCGTCATTGGCACTTTGATATCTGCAATAAAAATTTTGAGCTTCTAGATCATGCCAGCATCACATAAAATTCAATTTACACCCCAACTGCACGGCTGCTAGGGCAGCAATTGAGCTAAATTTTTCAAACGGGCTTCGAATTTTTGTTCAATTTATAAAAGCCAGATTCCCGTGCACTGGAAAAGCGATCGGTGACAGGTAATGGCTTCACTTAGAGTGAGCTTTCCTGAGGTTTTTGGAAATATTGGGTGACTGCTGCTATTCGATCAGGCGTTGGCTCGCTATGGCAACAACTCCGCATAGGAGTTGTGCGTTGTACGGCTCGCGGGCTACGTTTCAGTGCGCCTGAATAGGAACGTAACTCTTGCCTGCCTATGCAATATAATTTAATGGACTGTAAGTATAAGCATATAACGTCTTTCTGGGATAGTTGGGTAAAAGCAGAGTATGACGACTGGATGACTCACTCGAGCTGAGTGGAGTCTAATGTTCCGTGTGAGCCTAACAATTTATAAAATAATATACGTGTGTAGATGGTGCAAAATGGGAAGCCGAAAGTGTGTTTAGAATTTCATGTTTCGAACAATAATTTTAATGACTAATATGCATTAGTAAATGATGCTATGCATAACTACCGCAGAAATTCTGTTTCACAAGTTTTGCAAATGTTGTTAGTTTGATAGGAAAGTTTTGAATGCACAAACACGCAGTCTTCAATGTAGCTGGCGGCCCCTAAATTTTTCCAACAGGGTTTCAATATAACGAACTTGGGGAAACAACTTTTATTCCGTTGTTGTGCTAGTTTAGATTAAATGAAAATGTAAAATAAAAGGTTTATTTTCCACTACGTGTAAAAGAGTCGCTTAGTTACGATTTGTCGATCTCATTTGACGAAAAACAGTACCCATGTTTTTTAAGTAAAGTTGATACATGAGGCTGTGTGCTGCAGAAAATTGATGTTTAGAAATCTCTTGGACTTCCATTGCCGTGAGGAAGTTGAAACAGTTGACGAAAATTTTTCTAAGATTTGCACGTCTCTGAAGTTGAATATTTTTCGCCCCTTTATAGGGTCACAAGTCACTTGCACAGTCTCAACGGTGCGCCACCCAGAGTAGTTTTTATATAAAGGGATTTTTTTACTTTCTTGCTTTAAATCTAAATTGGAAGGAACTACATTTTAGTTGAAAAACCGCCCATTTTACCACTCTGAGTTTTTCAACGGAGGACTGATTAGCGATTTATTTAAAAAAATCGATATATTACCGATTGAGTCAACACGGAAGTAAACAGTTTTCTTCTGTCAAAGTGGTGTTTTGTTGCATCTGTTTTTTTTAATAGTTATGAACGGCTTACGTTTATCAATAATTTTTTTTAAATTATCAATATCAGTAATAATCAAAAAATTTTTAAAAGTTATTGTTGGTGAAACAAAGAGATGTCGCCGGTCGAGATCGTTAAGACACCTATTCAAATTTTTAAGAGTTTCTAGACAAATTCTGCTCATTGCTATCGCTGTCATGGTTGTGTTATTGGTTATTTTAATGACTAACCTTCGTTCTTGCTACTTTATTTCTTCTTCATATCTTTAGATAGAGCTACAGCTGCTCTGAGTGCCTTGGGGAACTACATACATATATCACTCTTCTGGTGTAGCCTTAGCTACCAGCCGTACCTGACTTATATTTCGTAAATGTGAGAGACTAATTAGACTTTTACTCTCAATAGTTATCTTATTATCCTTAAATATTGCAGCAAATGAAAAAAAATTACATGGAACGCAGGAAAATACTAACGAATAGAAGCTGTCTCATATTTATCTACAACCGACGTTTACCTCAAGTAAAATTCCACACAATTTTGACGTCGGCAGTAGCTGTCAATGATAGGGGAAGTCCGCGCAAGTTCAAAACACCCTAGTGTTTTCCCACTCCCGCTCATTCCCGAACGAAACATGGACGAAAGCGCGTCGCAATAGATAGATTTACCGAAGATCGTCACATGGTCGAAAATTGCGGCCTGTGACGACCAAATTTCAAAAAGGAAGCGGCTGATAGTAGTGTGTGCCACTAGCCTTTGTCAGCAGAGGTGATGCGTTCAATTGTCCATTTCATCACGAATGGTTTTTTATTCACAATTTGGAATCATATACCGTTGCATCAATGGAAGATTTAAAACGACTTAACAATGTTGAAATGTGTCCTTACATTTTGAAATAAGCGTAGTAATAAACGTAGTAATATAAAACGTGTTTTATTTAAAAACACGTCCTTTTCGTCCTTTTGAAAACGTAGTAATTTACGGTGTTTTTCAGTGCCTAAGATGATGTGCGCTGCACATCATGCATCACTCACCGCGCCTCATCAACCTTCGCACAAAAGTACCTCAGATTTTTCAACACCTACCCAAGTTACAGACTTCCTTACGTAAATAACGTGAAAACTCAACTCCTTGTTGTAAACTTTTTTGAATAAAAAGGTAACTGTATTTGAGTCAGAGTTACAGGAATAAATTAGTGCACACGATAAACCGTGCACGCCCATGCTCTTCTCTGAACATTGTATAGAGGAGCAAGTGCAGTAATTAAGGCCTGCTCGAAACTTGACAAGATTCATCCAACTTCTGACCAAACCAGTGAAGAACTCGACAAAATTCAAAACTACATGAAATGACAAGTGCTAGATATGTCTGACGCATATATTGTTACAGCTATTGTTTATAGCTGTATATTATGTGCTAGCAGTTATTTATAATTATTCTGGGCTCACGAATTGGTATTTTGAAATAAAGCTTGTAAGTGTACACAAATTTATCATTTTCATGACTTGCATGCAACATATATTATTTTGATTTTGAGATTGAACAGATATAAGAAGCCCAAGAGTGAATAATTCTAATAAGGACAGTCAGTTAGCAGAAGGAAGCTCTGCTGTCGAAGAAACTCTCTGCAAATTACTCTGTAACGAGGGTGACCTGTAGCAGGAATGAGACGAAAATTATATGGAAAAATACTCCCACTTATCCAGCCGTTTGGAAGGATATCATAATATTTTACCTTGTGCGAATATTGACTCTTTCCTTCAGGGACGAATTTCGTCAAACTCACAGATAAATGTTGGCAAGTAAAATAGGTAACTGACTTAGTACTGGAAGAGACGGAATATAGGGTCATGTCTCGAAAGCTAGCAACTAATTTAACTATTTCTATTGTGGAATATATACACTACAAAGGAGTATTCCCTAATATCTTTGACAATTGAGCATACAAACAGACAACCTATCGATATTTACTTATGGTTTCCTACTTCAGCTGCCGTCTGTCATCGACGTCATTCCACTTCATTCGTCATTTTTATTCGACGTCATTCCACGTATCGGAAATATCGTGAAAATCATCACAGTTGCAATAAGGAACAAAGGCGGTTGGAAATTGGGAAGCAGTGACTGCAAGTAACCACTCATTGTATCAAAATTGGGAGCTGATGGTCAACTCAACTACCCCAATTTTGTTGTTCGCGTACGTAAAAGCTGCTGGAAAATATTTTCTCACTACCGCTCGGGCGTCTCTGAGGTGGCGTTGTTCTCCCAGCCCTTCCGTGTGGGTGCCTGGACGCAGCTCGATCACAGGTCGTTGTTCACTTGTTTTGGTAGGGTCGCAGGAGAGGTCGTGAGGACGCAGTTTTCAATGTTAGAATTGATTTTGAGTTAATGTGACCCTTATAATATTGAAGTGTATGGACGTTGAACTTAGTGGCTTGACCATTATAATTGATCACTCTCTTTAATTACTACGAAGACGTATTGTGGCGTTTGGCAGTGTCGGACCATGTCGTGGTGATACGGTGTTCGGCGATGGAGGTTGGACCCAGTTCAAATCAAAAATTTATACCCTCTTCCTTACTGCTGTTTTTCTGTTTTTTTCTTGTGGGCCTGTGCGTTTTACTTCATTACATTTAATTTACTGACTATGGTGCTAAGTTTTCTACAGTGCTTCAAACAAGCGAATTAATACTAACAACATTTAACACAGAAATTTAAGTGGATTATTATGTCACTAGTCCTCTGGACTTTAATTAATGTAGAAGTCGTTCGCCTTCTTGATGGGCTGAGAAGCTTGGATCAGAACGAGCTTCGAATTTTTTCCTTCTTTCTCGAGTATTTAAATCTTTAACTATCCATACTATTTTTCCGCTTGAAGCACTTGCCTCCTACTGATTTCATCTTATTTCCTTCATTAACCTTCCGTCTAAACGTATCGTCACTGCATGAGTGCATTGAAAACTCAGGTTTGTGGTGTTCTAGTAATGGTATTATTTTTGTTTTTTCATGGTGAGATATTGTCATTGTCAGGTCAGTAGTTTTGATATCGATCTAAGATCATGTGCTTCTTTAGTCTACTCCGGAGCAGATATAGTTGGGGTTGTTGCAGCCGTGTTCCTGCAGTTCGAGCTGTTTCTAACGAGCTAGCTTCTGCGTTGCGCTAAGGTATCGTTTTTTACCGGATGTATGAGATTAGGTAGGGTTTTTGCGGAAAATTGAAGAACTACAAAGTAAGTTGTTGTATCTTGAGTTGGCCTATACTTTTTGTGTTTTTCCTTTCATGACAGTTGAGGGGAGGAGCGTGGCCCAGATGTGGTGAAGCGTGGCAACGCCTGATTTTGTGCAGCCCTTCATTGCGTTTTGCTGTTGGTTGGCCTAACATCTGCCGTCTAGTGGTGCCGCCCGTGACCGTGGCTGGGCCCGGTCTTGTTTCGTTCTATTCGAAGGCTTTTCGTTGTAGCTGGCCGTGGCGACAAACTTGATCATAATCGTGCCTGTCAACGACCCTAGCGCACCTCGTCTGAGCCCTTGGACTGCGGTCTCTGGCGCCTGCTAATGTTTTATGCCCACGTCTCTTTCGGTTCTCTATTAACTAAGTTTTAACCTAAGCGAAAATAAAATGATTTCTAATAAAAATAACAATCCAGAAATTAATTGGAAGCCTAAACCTTAAAGTTCCTGTTCGAATTAAATAATCAATTGAGTTTCATTGCGTTTCATTGTTTTTTGATGTGTGCTGGGAAAAAAATTTAAAAAATATTAAATCAACCGTGCTTCTGTTTCTCTACTCCTTAAGAAAAAAGATTGTATGTGAATTATTTCTCAAGAAATATATTAATTATTAGTTTAAGAAGTTCATTGGAAACAAAAAAGTATTTCCCTTAGATTGTGATATCATGTTTCTCGAATTAAGGGAAATGCTCAACAACACTGTTCCCTGAACTCGCGTTCCTTAAAATGAATCTCACGATGATTGAGTGTACGCCACTGGCTGTTTTAATATATTTCCGGTTAGCCATGATGATATGACTGAGCTCGCTGTCCGCGACTGGCACTCCTAGTTCTGTTAAGATTCTATAAATCCAACACCCTGAGGCTTACGTCAATAAACAAAAACTGTACTGATTACTTGAATTTTATTTGACGATAAAATATACATAAAAGATCTACTATTTAGTTGCATCACGTCGATCAGGCTAACGAAATTCAAGGAATTGTTGAGGCTAACAAATGGACATCAACACCCTCAGACAAGACCTCAACTCGGCCAAAGAGGGAGGTTTTGTTGACACTTCTCGCTTGCTCTGAAGAACATAACTTACTCCGCGAATTATCAGCGATTCATTTGAACTCTCACACTATTGCTCATTTCCAATTTTCGATGATAATAAGTGACAGTTTATTGTCGTGTTAAATTTTGTTGGCAGTGGGGATGAACCCGGGTAAAAAGTTAATGTTCCCTGATCTTTATACAATTATTGTCATATAAACTTCCCTTAGGGGGATACAACTATTGTATCCATGGAAATTAGCGCACCAAGGGGGAAAATGCGAGGGCCAGAGCTCAGAGTTAGGGAGGCCTTCTTTTTGTGGAAATAAAATGTTTTTTTTGTTAGGTTAAGGACCACCTTTTTTCGGTCCACAACTGACTTGTTTTCCAGCACCATTGACTTTCTTCTTCAACTTTTATCTTATTTCATGAACATCTTCCTCAACTTGCTATTATTATGCCCCTTCTGCATAGATTCCTCATTCTCTTATCTCCATACTAAATGGTGCCTTCCTCCTTCCTCTCTTCGATACGCTCTTTTTGTAGCTGTTAGAGGGCTTAAACTAACTAATAATCTAATCTAATCTTGTCGTATAAACTGTGAAAATGTGGTGGCTCAACTTCGGTTACCACTTCATCCTACATAAAACATTAAATCGAAGGATCATGTTTGAAATGTCATCAAATTAAATTGTTCGAGCAAAGCAAACATACGAAATATGATCGCTACGAATGGTAGTATGTAAACATATATATGAATATTAATTCGATATTGGTCGGCAGGGAGCGGCGGGTAGCCGCTATGGATTAGAAGGTCGCAATGGAGCTCTAAAAGGAAATAAGAAGCTGCACAAGGCAGTATAGTTACCAAATTGTTCCATTGAATGTTGAGCATAGTTTTGCTGTTTTACACCTTTTCTTGTTTTACAACCACATTCTTTCAAAATGTACCGACGAACTGCAAATTTAACAACGATGAACCATTGAATGTAACAGGGAATAGAAATATAGAGACAGTGTCGCAAAAAATAGCAACAACGACAAATTATAGCGACACCCAGCAAAATGAATGACAGTGAAAATAAACATCAGAACAAAGAAACAATGTGTAGTGACAGAGTCGATTTATTGAAACAACGTTCAAAACGGCTAACAATTATACAAAAAATAGTAACGTGCGTATATATTATTGTAACAAATTAACAATTTCTGAGACAATTGTTTATACGCAAAATAAACAGTAAAGAAGCCATTTAGCGTAGTACATAATGCATACTGAAACTTTGCACACAAAATTATTGATAATTACAATAAAGAATGAATATCATACGTGAGATATTGAAACTATTAAAAAACAATCTTGTTGATTAAGGCTCTTGACCTAGTAGCTGTTGGCATGAGTGTAGTTGTCTGCCGCTATGACTGGAATGACAAAAGGCACGCACGTGTCAATGACATGCCAGAGGTCCTCCTCCCGGTGCTGACGCAACTACTTTCCTGCTCTGCGCGCTGCCGCCACAGTGCATGCTTCGAAGATGCCATTCAAATGGTGCAACTGTGGCATCTGAGACGTAGGGCTTGTGGTCGAAAGGGGCACGAAGAGCTCTATTGAGATCCTTGACGGTGATGGTTGGAGTAGCTTCAATCAACATCACAAGTAAATCCAGGCTCTCAATATCTATCATCTTCTTGCAACCACAAGTCTTGCGCCGTCGAAAACAGATTATCGTTTTTGGTAGGACCTAACAATGGAATAAGCGGTAGTACGCTTCACTCCCAGTTCTTGAACAGTGATACATGTCACACGTGAACCGGCCACGTCAGAGTTGTTCTGGAAAATTCCATTACTTCCCGGTCAGTGCATCATCCACTGACCGGGAAGTAAAGGAACCTAGCCTCATATAATTGTCGGGTGGCATTCACAATCCCGAAAGTCAAAATCCCGAATGTCAAAATCCGGAATTTCTAAATCCCGAAAATCAAAATCTCGAATATCCTGTTCAGTTAAAAACATCTTATTAATACCAAATTTAAATACGAGCTGTCATGGAGAATTTTCATCAATTATTTTCAATTCTTCACTACACCTTTTTTCGTTTTATAACCACACGTCAAAACAATATAGCAACAGTTTTCACAATCATGTAACACCGAATAAAAAACAATAACAGCTGCTCAAAATATAACAACATCCAGTACAAATCCAGTGACGATGCTGTAAAATTGAAAACAGCTGCTAAATGTAATGACATAGACAAATAAATGTAACGTTGCTTCAAATTGTATAACACTCTCAGAATGTTGCAACAGGCGTTCATTTTCTTTAACAATAATCAAATCTTGTAACAATGCTTCAAATAGCCAGTATCACAGGTTCAAAATAATGTAACAGATGCAAAAAATAGTAACGAAAAGGCATAAGTTGTAACAACATCTTTTAAACTCCTATTGACCCGAGAAATCATTTTCCCGCACTTCCTCATTCAGTAAAAATTGAAAATAATGGGTCCACCTCAAAATCCCAAATGTCAAAATCCTGAAAGTCAAAATCCTGAAAGTCTAATTCCCGACCATATTTGGCAGTGGAAGAGTCGACCCGAATTGATGGTGTGTGGTACGAATTGGTGTAGTGAAGAATTGAAAATAATTGATGAAAATTCTCCATGACAGCTCGTATTTAAATTTGGTATTAATAAGATGTTTTTAACTGAACATGATATTCGAAATTTTGATTATCGGGATTTAGAAATTCCGGATTTTGACATTCGGGATTTTGACTTTCGGGATTGTGAATGCCACCCGACAATTATATAAGGCTAGGTTCCATTACTTCCCGGTCAGTGGATGATGCACTGACCGGGAAGTAATGGAATTTTCCAGAACAACTCTGACGTGGCCGGTTCACGTGTGACATGTATCACTGTTCAAGAACTGGGAGTGAAGCGTACCACCGCTTATTCCATTGTTAGGTCCTACCAAAAACGATAATCTGTTTTTGACGGCGCAAGACTTGTGGTTGCAAGAAGATGATAGATATTGAGAGCCTGGATTTACTTGTAATGTTGATTGAAGCTACTCCAACCATCACCGTCAAGGATCTCGATGGAACTCTTCGTGCCCCTTCCGACCGCAAGCCCTACGTCTCAGATGCCACAGTTGCACCATTTGAATGGCATCTCCGAAGCATGCACTGTGGCGGCAGCACGCAGAGCAGGAAAGTCGTTGCGTCAGCACCGGGAGGAGGACCTCTGGCATGTCATTGACACGTGCGTGCCTTTTGTCATTCCAGTCATAGCGGCAGACAACTACACCCATGCCAACAGCTACTAGATCAAGAGCCTTAATCAACAAAATTATTTTTAATAGTTTCAATATCTCACGTATGATATTCATTCTTTATTGTAATTATCAATAATTTTGTGTGCAAAGTTTCAGTATGCATTATGTACTACGCTAAATGGCTTCTTTACTGTTTATTTTGTGTATAAACAATTGTCTCAGAAATTGTTAATTTGTTGCAATAATATATACGCACGTTACTATTTTTTGTATAATTGTTAGCCTTTTTGAACGTTGTTTCAATAAATCGACTCTGTCACTACACATTGTTTCTTTGTTCTGATGTTTAGTTTCACTGTTATTCATTTTGCTGGGTGTCGCTATAATTTGTCGTTGTTGCTATTTTTTGCGACACTGCCTCTATATTTCTATTCCCTGTTACATTCAATGGTTCATCGTGGTTAAATTTGCAGTTCGTCGGTACATTTTGAAAGAATGTGGTTATAAAACGAAAAAAGGTGTACCTCAATTCGTACCACACACCATCAATTCGGGTCGACGCTTCCACTGCCAAATATGGTCGGGAATTAGACATTCAGGATTTTGACTTTCAGGATTTTGACATTTGGGATTTTGAGGTGGACCCATTACTTTCAATTTTTATTGAATGAGGAAGTGCGGGAAAATGATTTCTCTGGTCAATAGGAGTTTAAAAGATGTTGTTACAACTTATGACTTTTCGTTACTATTTTTTGCATCTGTTACATTATTTTGAACCTGTGATACTGGCTATTTGAAGCATTGTTACTAGATTTGATTATTTGTTAAAGAAAATGAACGCCTGTTGCAACATTCTGAGAGTGTTATACAATTTGAAGCAACGTTACATTTATTTGTCTATGTCATTACATTTTGCAGCTGTTTTCAATTTTACAGCATCGTCACTGGATTTGTACTGGATGTTGTTATATTTTGAGCAGCTGTTATTGTTTTTTATTCGGTGTTACATGATTGTGAAAACTGTTGCTATATTGTTTTGACGTGTGGTTATAAAACGAAAAAAGGTGTAAGTCAGTTCAAAACTGCCGTAAAAGTGGATGAGGAGCGCAAATAATTACCTTATTCTCGACCTAAAAATGTCAATGGGCTTGCTCACCATGTCCTGGGAATAGCCTAAATACGGTCTGGATGATTAATTAGGCCGTGTCACTCGAGGCTACCCTCTTTGAATTCCAAACCTAGAGCTGCATTTTTATACAGCTAACCCTGCAGAGCATTCACTTTAGAGCTAACCTAACGAAAATTATTTTTAGATGGAATTAAGGACTAGAAGCTGTTGGCTGCCAGAGGTACAACAGCGCAGTTTGAACGTAATACTTCCAGTAGTCATTCAGGTCAACGCTCATAACAGATGTGAGTGGGGCATTGCGGTGCGATTCAAACGGCCGTCTTTATGCAAATGCCCACGAAAATTAGCTGTTCAAGCTTTAGGAATTATTTAATTTTGTAGGACTGTTGGAATTAATCATTTTGATTAATTTTTACCCTAAAGATAACACCATTACCCAACACTTATGTTTCACTCTTTGTCATGCTCGACCGCGATGTTTTCACGGGTGTGACCGTCATTGAATTTATTTTGCCCTAATGGAACCGTTTAAATTCAATTTTGAAGAACATGATAACAATATTTGATTGATTCCGTGAGAGGAGTAACCTCAACTCGTTGGTGATTTTTCTACACATCAATGACTTGATTATCTGAAAATTTTTAGCAGTTTCGAATTACAATTTTAGAGGTTCCCGTTTGAATTTACGACAGCGTTTGTGGTTCTTTTGTTGTAAAAAATTTATTTTTGTTAATGCTTGATGCTGGGCAGATTTGAAGTATATTTGTCATACGCTAGAAATGGTTCAACACCCGTACCATTGGTTCATATTGATGTCAAATAAAAATTATAGTAATATAACGATTTCGTGAAAATCGTTCTCTCAACGTGGAAATGAGGACTAATGTGATAATAACCGTATTCAATTGCCAGCGCTTCGGAACGTGGAACTTTCATCCTCAGTTTTAAACGATAAATCTCATGAACGGAACCATGGGAGTCAAATTTCATAAACACGAAAGATAAAAAGTTGCACTTGAAGTTAATTCAAGGAACCGTAGCTATTTGACTGGCGTAAGCTAAAATGTCAAAGACCTTTGATCAATGGTGAAATGCGGCTTGCTGGTGTTGAACTATGATTTCTGACTTCGTAGGTCTGGCTCATTTTCAGCTTTGCAGGTATTTTTAAGTTAAAAAGTTAAAACATGTGCTTAAACCTGTTACATTGTTCTATAATTGTAGAGTTATAAGGTGGAGGCACAATGACGAACAGTTCTGTGAGAAAAATCTTAACGCTGAAAGTGAGAAATAAATTATTATTGGTGAGTAGTCAGTGCACCATAATATGACTGCCAAGCAGAACTCACGCACATTGGAATGCACGCAGCTGCCATCTACTTCCGCTCAAAACGGTCTTTCCTACTAAAATGTTATACGTGAACTGCTCAGTTATTTGTTAGGTTTCAAAATATTGGAGACATAAACAATGAAGGTAATTCTTATGCGTGTGATGGCTGCCAGCAGTCACATGTTGGACGCACGCCTTCCCAGCAATTCATTTGTCACAGCCAACACACGGGTTTTTCACACGGGGTTTGTCCCCCTGATGCCTCTACTTCTTAATCTGCAATTATGGAGAAAATTGTATTGAAGCTCATTTAAACATTCCAATTTTAGTTTAACACGTTAACTGCTAATTTACCACGAGGTAAATTGCTCATTTACGCATCGGTGTGAATGAACAGTGTTTTAATTATTTCAACGTCTTTTTTAGAAGAGATTTTTAGCGTACGTGGTAAAATATCATCATGCTATTACATTTTTCCATTTCTTAGGCAAGATACAATTTTTTTCGAGCAGTAAAGTCGTTTTTTAAACTTTGCTACTTACAAGGTAACTTAGCATGAGACCCCTAGACGCACATGTTCGTCCAGCGGCATCGAACGTACGTGTTAATCCCTGTATGAATATTACATCCTTTGTTCATGACCGAAGTCACACATTTGGAAGGATATAATTTGAGTTGAAAGTTAATAGTCTTTCTCTTTACTCCTTATTTAATTTTTAGAAATATTCCTATAAATCCTTTACTAGAGTAAAATGAATAACTACTTTCAAGCTCGCTCGAAAGGATGTTACCAAAGCAATTCAAGTAATATGGAAAAACTGAATGTTTAAAAGTACCATGAATGTAGCAAAAAACCACGAAGATTAAACTGCAACGTAAGAGCCACACATCTAGGTTAGTCCAACATACGAGTAACATTGCACGTTAGCAGTTATAATAGATGCAAACTATTTCATCAGGTTCATTGCATTAGAAAGGTAGGTAAGTGACCAAGACTCAAAACATTTCACGATTTTTCTTTCCCTGCTTTGAAGCATTTTAAATCCCAACTACTTATCACATAGAAGTTGATTGAAATTTTATAATTGAAAGGTAGATTTGGTGGTAAATTTATCTGAGCCTAAGAAACGAAAATTAAGTTCATTTTTGACTATATATAGGGGTTGTTTTAAGATTTTTTTACATGCATGCAGGAGGTTAATGTGTACCTGAATACTTTTCCTGTGAAGTGACGCGTTCGCAAATACGAGTATCACACTTCCATATTTTCGAAACTGATGGATTTTTATGTTTTGCTCTTATGAAAAAAATCTTTGTACGACGCTTTCAAGCGTTAGACCAACACACCTATATATGTATGGAACAAACACTTTAGATTTTTAAAATAGACTATACTATGTGGTTCAAATATTTCTTAGTACTGATAAGACGTAACATGTTGACTCTAATCAAGAAATGTAGTGAGCAAATTCAGGGTAGAGCAGCAGGCCAATTTATGTTTATTCATACACGGATATATGCTCTGTGGAAGCTAGTAATTTTTTTGGTTTGTTAAAATCTCCAAATAACAGCAGATTTCTTCACGCAAGTTGAAATAGTCATTCTGAGGGGCATACACGCTTCTTCTAAATATCTGGATAACAGACGGAAGTACAGTACGCGGAAATAAAATTTGGGGAAGTTAAGAAATTAGCTCCTCCTCAGTAGCAAATAGTTTGGCTGAGTAGCTTTGCATCGTTAAATTTTCACAATATTATAGAAAGAAAGAAAATTCTTTGGGTATTATTTTGTGTTTAGCCCCCAAACTCAATTTGTTACAACGAATCCGTCACTTATTATCATCGAAAATAGGAAACACATGTTAGTGTGAAAGCTCAAATAAATCTCTGATGATTCGCATTGAGTAAGTTAATTTCTTCAAAGCAAGCTAGAAGTATCTACAAAACCTCTTAGGCCAAGATTAAGGTCTTGTCTGAGGGCGTGGACGTCCATTTGTTAGCCCCAACACTTCCCTGAAATACCACTGAGCTCATCCTCTAAAGCCGTTATCTGCTGACAGGTTCCGTCGCTGCCGCTGCTGCGGGGTGGCGGGTGGCGCTGGGTGAGGTGCCAAGTGCACCGAGGCTCAGGAGCAAATGATACAGCGGAGTAGAGCGTGGTGCCAGTGTTGGGAGAAGTAAAGTTCTAATGATCTTCATGTGTTAAGGCGAGTGTTTCGCAGTGCTGGCAGCCCAACTAGATGCCTCTCACGAATTTCCAACGAAAGTGCTAAGCTTGCAGCGTTACTACTTGTTTGGATTGAATTTCATGCATAGATATTACGACCTTACTGGTATCGAATTCCATACGGAGGGATAATGAACTTTATGTATACTAAGTTCGGTGTGAAAGCACGTCGCTTTGCCAAGTCGAATCTGGGAACATGGGCATGGCAATTTTGGCTTCATTCCAGAACTGGCACAACGAGGTCTTCTAATTCTATCTTATGCTTTGGTCATCTCATTTCGTGAATCAGATTCAAAGCCATTTACTAAGAATGCATAATTGATGTATTTGAACAGATTTTACACTTGGAAACTAACCAAATGCCGTTAAAAATGGCATAATTTCATGATTTCGATCCTACACGTGATGCGCTGTCTTTCTAAATTTTGCATCTATGTCTAATGTCCATGCAAAATACCAATATAAATACTGTCTAAGAGATGCTGGAAACAAAAAAACAAATTTCAGAAAATGAAGACTTACAGTAATCCCACGTAGCAAAAACTACCGACTACCAAAAGGTTGAAAATTTTCTAAAAAAGGTTCTGGGAGAATACAAAAATCCCATTTTTTAGGTTGGAACAGACTGTGAAACTGTAAAATAAGAGGGAAGGAAAACAAAAAGGAATCAAACTGCGTATAAACATCAAAAAAGCTACGTAAAAACTTTCTGATCGGATGTTTTTTCTTTAATTAAACTTGTACGTAATGACACAATGACACATGTACACTTTTTTGTAAATGGATAGACTTTTACTTTGTCTAAGGGCAGCAATTACGTAATTGACATTAGGCGCGCTTTCCGAGCACTTATAAAATCCACCATAAATGAAGGATTGCTGTGTAACAAGATCATATGAAACTTCTACACTGAAGTTTCATATGATCATGTAAGTAATTCATGTAAAAAATAAATAAACTACACAGCGCAGGCCCAAACATAAAGTGTGATTTGTCGAAGAGCCAACTTTCATATTAAACCTACATTTCTGAAAAAGTAGTAACGAATCAACTTTCATCTCACTTGGATAAGTCAAATTTACTTCTTCGAAATCAATATGCCTATAGGAGGAA
>JACJUY010000514.1:181142-224709 GCA_014220935.1 Platorchestia sp. MABIK | reverse complement strand
AGCCAAAAATAGAGAACAGTAGAGTGATTAACATACTGCATCGGAAGGACTCTGAATAACAGTGAGAATTAGTGACTCAATATTCCAGTCACTCATAGTGGTAAAGACTTGAGGCTGTGTGAGCTCGATCTCAATGCCTCGATAAGCCCTGAGTGAACAACAACAACAACAACAACAATATCTTTGCTGCACACTTGCCTAATTAACTTCCTGTAAAGGCGACGTTTGTTTTTATTAGCGGTCCTTGTTCCCTAAAGCCCTAAAGAACGAGCACGGTTTTCCGTGTGTACTTATAATTGCCCTGCAGCTACGAACGTGAGAGGGTTCACATGAAATAGGGACAGAATTTGTTATACAATTGCGAGTGTTGTGTATAATTAATTTCGAATAGCAATACCACAGATTATTATTATGAATTTGTTGAGAAATAACAGCTTATGGGCCGACAAGTTCAGTGGCTTCTAAAGCATCCCATGCAAGCGGTATTTTATGTGTGCCATGTTATTTTCTATGGGAAGCTCAACCTGAGCAAAAAATAGACAGTAGAAATAGTGTTCAGATTGTGAAAAGACTAAAAAAAATCTTAAATCAGTTGTGTATTTCAATACTTGCATTAGAAATAACTATAATCCATTTTATTTATTTCTCAAATTGTAGTCCAGAACATCTAAGGTATTAGGTGGCACATAGAAATATTATTTTTTATGTGCTCTCTGTAGTTTATTTTTGAGAAAAAAATTGTTAAAAAGATTGGCAATAATTTTCCTTGTATTAGTTGTATTTTCTCAACAATATATCTATTTGATTTTCTTTGCTGCATCGCTTTTGGTTTATAGTTGGTATGTAGATGATGACAGATATTTTAGTATTTTGGGCTTATAAATTGCTGAGTAGAGCATTTCGCATTTCTTTTTTGATTTGTTATATGATCTTTAATCTCATGTAAAATAATTTTGAATTTTTTATGGGGAAAATTGGTGAAAAGTGTTGTCTGCTGTTAGCCAAAATTCAAAGTCTGTTATGAAGCTTTTTCTAATTCATTGCTTCAGGTGTTTTTGCTGTAAATGTGCATGTAATGATTAAACAGCACTGGTTATATGTAATTTTTCTGGCATTAATGGAATATATTAAAATGTTTTGCTCATAAAGCAAATTTATTGAAGAAGTTGAGGGAGTAACTACAATTAAAAAATTTTCATTCAGGAATAATAGTATGGATCACTCAAAACTTTAGGCTCTGACCTAGTGTGTTTTCATGATTTAAACTAGTGATATACCGATCCCTATACTCAGGTTTTCAGGTGACATAACTGATGATGTTTTCATAAGTACTATAAATAGTAAAACACATTAATGAGAAGAAGCAATTACAAATTGTTAGTCAAATCAGAATTACCATCCTGTATAACCAATATTTATTCAATATTTGGTGGTGCATAAGTATATTTATTTGAAAATTTAAATAGTAGCTATAAAGAGCAATAAATGAACACTTGAATAGGCTAGTTCATGTTTATTTACCAACAATTTCATTTTACAGTGAGTGTTGACACAGTTTAGCTTCTAAGTTGTAGTATGATTCAACCTTAGAAACCTTTGACAAGCAACAATAAAGAATGTTCTCCAATTGTTAGTAACAAAATGACACTTAAGAAATCTTTGACAATCTGCATTATAAAATTAAGGGATAACTATAAAGTAAGAACAAAAATCTATAATCCCTTGATGAATATTTTGACTATTGATTGCTTTAGATTTGAACAGATTAAACATTATTTTTTAAGAAAGTGATGAATAAGACTGTGCATTGTGTGGAGACAAGGAATCTATGCACAGCATGCACTCATAGTATCACAAGATTCTCTGCTCGTAGAAACATGTGGAAAGAAAATGAAAAGAAAAAGTTCAAGAAGACAGGGGAAGATATTGAAAATGTAGCATTGAACCAAAAAACAAATGGTCTTTATTTAAAAAAAAACTAATATATTTGAACAAAGAGTAAGGTCTACTTAGCAGTAACTTGGGTTAACCTAATAATATTGAGCCTAAACAGCTATGCTAGTTATATTATGAGTGTATCAATCAAAATAAATATTATCTAAACATGAAACCATGATAATATAGGTATTCCATCACGATAGTTTAGGTTCCTATAGGTACTATACTCCTTTAAGACTTTGACAATTGTGCATTCAATGCTCAAATTAAAAGTCTTAGGTTGTAGCATAGAAACATAAAGCTTTTTTGTGTGATCTCATGCAGATATAAGATGTTGGCCTTGCAATGGCCAAGTGTTCAGAACGCTTGCGTTCTATGCTTCCTGCACACGTTTGAGCCCTGTTTGCAGCTGTAGGCGTGAAAAACGCTGACGCGGCAAATCAGAGTTGTTGCCTGCAGTGTGGTCACTGTTCTCAAGGAATGTTACCTGGGCTCTAAACAAGAGGAAAATAAGACCTTAAAGCTCAGGCATGACAAGGGGCCTGGGGAACCCCTATCATGTACATTCCCTGCAAGAGTATCCTGTCAATGATACTCAGCCACTCTCTACTAAAAGAGAAAAAGGCTTGGTATATACTATGCCACGCAGATGTCACGTGTTCATACTTGTATTTGTGAATACACGTACGCATACTCAAGCATTTTTTTCTGTGTAAATGAAATAGGTTGTGACAATAATTATTCATGTTCAATTATAATTTTTGTTATGTTCAGCATTAAATCTGACTTTTATGATTATATCTGATGAAAAAATAAGTTTTCACATGTAATGTTTTTTATTAAGCTTGTTTTCCAAGATTTGTATTGCTGGTTTTGTAAAAGCATGAAATATCAGAATATCGGCAAAGATCCTTCATTTTTTTATACCGATACTCGAGACAAAGGCCGGTTCTGCCGTAACCATTGGTGCATCTCCAATTTGAACTATATTAAATTGTAAATTTTATGCTGGGGTTACATTTAAGTAGAATTCAATGTTATTCTAAAAAACTGATTAATGAAAAGTTGAAATGGAAAAGTTAGATTTAATTTTAAAGCAAACAACTATAAATGTTGTTTCAGTTCTAGAAAGGTGTCAACCATAAATGCTGGATTTCCCATAGCCTGAAAAGCTAAATCTGCTTAAAACTGACAGATTTTAAAAACTGTCATTGCCTTTGTTTTTGTTCATGAATGATTCCTATTTTTGTTTCTAGTAATTTCTTTGATTTTAGATTTGCTCATTCCAAAAATGGATAGACAAATTTTTGGTCACCACTCTATGGAGCTTAATAGTTTTTAGCCAAAAATCTAGCTGAAGGTGTGTTTAGCACAAAACATTTGGCCAGTGATACATTATTTAGTATATAAAATTAAAACTTTTGTGGTCACTTTCTTGACTTATTTAGTTCAATTCATTATTGAAAAGTCAGGGTTTGTTGTAACAATGTCTTGACAAACAATGTAGGAAGAGGTAAACGTATGATTTTTTTCTAAACTTATTACATTCATGTCATGATAAGAGAAACATAGGTACTAAAAATATTTATTACTACTAAAAGTTTCCAAAAATGCGCAGATAAATTAAAAGCTAGTACTCCTGTTACGATGACAGTTGGGCCTGCCAACAAGAAATTGCAACCATTACAACAGATGAAATCTTGAGTTTGGTTTATGAGCAGCATAAAAAGAACCATTGGGGTATGCTGCAGGTATTTTTGATATGTGCTATCATATATGGGTGGATAAAGAATGGATTCATATTGCTATTGATGCACTGAAAATTTTCCTAGTTACAACAAAAGTTAAGGAGACTCACTTTTGCAACAAAATACTGTTTATGAGAGTTGTTTCTGTTGAGCTGGCTCTACTATGCATATCCTGTTTTTTTGTTTTATTGCGTGAAATAACTGAGAACAACTTCAAAGTATTTTTTTTTTCTTGGTAAAAACTCTATGGGTTTTGCCATGTTCTATGCATGTATGTTAGCCAGAATTATTGTTATTAATACTGTGATTATCAGTTTTTACCTTCAAGTATAAGTTTTCTTCATTGAATTGGAACAGAACAGCATTTGAAGACCCACTGAGTTTTGTATGGCATGTTATTTGTTTTAAAAACTCGGTCACAGATTACCAACCAATGGTGGAGAAGCACAGTATGAACAAGTTTTTTTATATTACTATAGTAGTGGTGCATCTTTGTAATGATTGTATTAGTTTGGTTTCTGCATCTTAATTACTAATTTATGGATGGAAACTTTGGTCTCATTAATTTCATTCATATCAATGGTTTTTATTCATTTGTTGGTTTATAATGGTTTGAATGTATTCCATATAATAGGGAAACATATATTACAATTTTGCTTTTGAAATTCAATGCAAATGTTATTGTTCAATTTAGCAAGTGCTGGGTATTTTAATGGATACTCTAATTTATCAACAATTAGAGCTACAGCATCATATTTTGCGCGAAACTGTTTTACGTTTCCAAAGCTGCATACTCCATTGAGTAGATAAATTGGTTCTTCAAATTTGCAAAGTTAGATATCATTAAGTTCACATTATATGATGCCTAATTAAGTTTTTTATTTGAATTACCCTGAGATTATTTGTAGCACCTAACTTTACTTGTTACTTTTTTTAATGGCATTATGCAGCTTTGTATGAAGAATACTAGTTTGGCGTCAAATTTTGTATGCTTTGGTAGTAAAAATAGTGCTCATCAAAATGACCAGTGTTTATTGAAAGGATGGTGTTATCATGTTTCCCTTGTCAAGTTTGTTTTCAGTGAATGTAAATATACTCCTTAAAATATTATTGGCTGTCACAAAAATAAATCTGCTGATGTTTGACTGTTGAAACAATGCTAATTGAAGTGTTTTCAAAAGTAGGGGTTTGTCATAGATTTCCTTAACAAATTTGAAATGTGTGGATGTAAAATGTACTGAATGTTTTAAGCATTATTATGATGGTGAAGCAATACTGTAATTCTAACTTGATTCATATTGGATAGAACTCTGCAAGGAAGAAAACAAGTTTGCTTTATTATACCCAGATACACACAAAATTTTAAGCTCTCTGCATGAGTCCACTAGTTTCCTTTGAACAAAATCTAAATTATAATAATTCTTTACTATTTTGGGAACTGAATACCAAATTTGGTCATTAGTTATATTAATTCTGAATCTCCAATAATGAAAGTATGCTGTGCTTTGGTTGTAGGATTTAGCTTTTAAGACTCATTCTGTGCTGGCCTGTTGAATTTGAACAAAACAGTTGGTGGTAATTTCAAAATTTGAAGGCTGAAATATAAAGAGTGGTTAGTCAAGTTTTGCTTAATGTCATGTATATTTTTCACATTATGTATTTTCTGGATATGGTTGAATAAACATAATATACTCATGTAGTTCAAAATTTTCAATGTCCTGCCATAAACAGCATCAAATGCAACCATTCTTAACAGCTAGTGCACACTCATGATTAAACAGTGATATTTTGCTTTCAAAAGTCAGTTCAGTCATACAAGATAGACTTCTATGGATTAGAACTCCTACCTTTTGAGTATAACTAAAGCTATCCCTAAGCAAACATGAAATACTGAGTTTGGTCTGATTTATTTCAGGGGTCCTACTACCATAAAAAACCCATCATTTATCTAATTTTTCAAATTTTCATTTTCACATTCCTATTCCAACGTGGTTAACAAAAATGTGTAAAGATATGTAAAATTTAATTATGAACACATTTTCTCCTACAAAAATTTTTGATTTTATCAACATAAAAAAAGTCATTGTGAGAACATAAAAAAATTAGCAAAACAGGTCTCACCCTACAATTTCCAACGTAGAAGCTCGATTTTGATCTCATTCGACCCGGAAAGACTGTAGGAACATCATACCGTATGATGTTTTTGAATTCAGAATTAGAAAAAAAATTATTGTTACATTTGTGCAAAACAATTTCTTTCCCAGAAAAATCCTAGATTAATTTTCCAGTTTGTTTTTGCATTTCTATTGCAACTAGGTGAATGCATATGGATATACAAAATTAAATTCTGAACACATTTGCTTCTATGAAAATTTTTGATTTTTGCAAGAAAAAAGTTATTGTGCAAACATATATAGAAATAAATTTTCAAAAAACCACATTTCTTCTACAATTTTCAACGTAGAAGCGTGATTTTGGTCTCATTCGATGTGGTACGACGGTGGGAATATCGAAGCGAAGCGGAATTCTGTTTGAATTCTAAATTAAATTTCAATTGTAAAAAAAAGACTAAGATTTTTAAAACATATTGGACATGTGTAACAATTTATTTTTTCCTAATTCCACATTTTTAAAAAATCATAAGCTACGAAGTCCTACAGCTCTTTCGCATCGAATGAGACAAAAATCGTGCTTCTACGTTGGAAATTGTAGGGTGAGAACTACTTTGTGTACGTATTTTTTTCGTAAGTTCGCACAATAATGTTTTTTATATTGCAAAAATTGAAAATTTTTATAGAAGACAATGTGTTCAGAATTCAATTTTACAAATCTGTACGCATTTTTGTTTACCTAGTTGCAATGTAAATGTGAAAAAGGAAATTTGAAAAATTAGGTGAATGATGTGAATTTTATAGTAGGGCCCCTTAAGCCAGTCCACAAGAAAAATTATGGTAAACATTAAATGCTAAGTTTGGTGTGATTGAATGAAGGCAGTGCACAACAAGATTATGAAATAAAATCTATCGGAAACATAACCCAAATGCAGGCTTCAAGCTTATCAGATTTTATTTTATTATTAGAATGAGGGAAAATTTTATTTCTCAAGGATTGATCATTTATTAAAAGTATGCATTCTAAATGAAGTTAAAGCATTGCCAGGGTTGAAGTAATGTTCATTTGGTGTTGAAATTGTACTGTAGCTGTCGTTAAAGACACTGTACACCTTTTTCGGCTAAATGTTTAAAAAAAATTTATTGCTTTAAATTGAAGCTATACATGTGCTAAACATGCACAATAAATTTTACTGGCATGCACGCAATTAAACACTCACTATGGGGGGTGTACTGGTGGTGAGGAGGAGCTGTTTTTGTTTTTGAAAAAAATTTATTTTTTGAACAAAATGTTTTTACTTGAACAACAAATCCTCTAAAACTTTTTCAAGCACAAACGCAAAACATCAACAAAATAATTTTTTTACAAACAAAATATTTTATTATGAAAGTGTCATTTTTTTTTTTTGCTTGTGTGGAAACCTAAAACTTTTCTCATGCAAAATGCTACTCCTACAATTTTTGGTGGAGAGAGTCAAAATAGTGTTTTTTGAAAGGAGAATAATAGGGCCATAGCCCTGAGGTAGCAAATTGAGATTTTCAAATTAGGTAAAAAGTGGCAGGCCATCAAAGGGAAAAAATTGAGATTTTTGGCTATTTTTCATAATTATTTCTTCATTCAAAATATTCTGAAACCAAAACGAGTTTCAAACATTCCTACCTAGGGGCTGTGGCCCAAGTGTTGACTTTCAAATGACAGTTGTTTCATGTCTATAGGTTGAAATTTGTAGTAGAAGTAGGGTTTGCCGTACCCTATAAATTCCATTTTCTGTGCTGTAACTCATTTTCTATGAAGCAAATCGAAAATTTTGCAAAGGGTGATCCCTATTTTTTTCATACTTTTTATCAGTCAATCAAAGTTCATAAACATTGGTTCACAAATAAAAGAAAAAGTACAAAAGGTGTACGTTCCCCTTAATTGTACAGACTTGATGTTGAATTTTACATTGAGATGCTCAACATCTAGTGACTGATATTCAGTTTGAGTGATGTATGTAGTATTGATGCATGTGATGTAGACTGAAGCAGTTTCTGTGGCTTCTGTGGCATAGAAGTTAAATATTTTGATTGAAGTGTTTTATTCATAAATTATTTATATCATGTTGTATTTTTGGTATTTCATCATTCATCACTACTGGGAATCCTCAGTTTGACATTTTGACTTACGGCAATTTTCCGTTACAAACGAGTTCCCATAAATCCTATTAATTCATGGTCTGCTTTATGATGATCCGTTCGTAACTACAAACGGCCCAGAGTACTATTTTTTCTCTCACGGTTGAATACGTAATGCGGCGCACAAACGGGTTTATTTGCATGTTCTTATCATTAGTTAGGACCATTACCAATAAAACTTGTTCATAAGCTGAGGGCCTCCTGTACTTGCTTTTTTTTAGAGTTATTACATGATTCATCATTCAGCAATTTCAATGGTGTGAATGCTAGATTTAGATTACTCATTAAGTTCCAATGGGTATTTTTTAAATTTAGCTCATGCATCATTATTTTAGGTGAAAGTAAGTTTACTTGTGGTTTTTTTTCCAGACCATGGATGCTGCAAAGCTTAAGGAATTCAAAGATGGTGTACATGCAGTACAAGACTGCATTTCTAATTTGAATAAATGGGAAAAAGAAATTAAAAAAGAAGATGAGAGACTACTGGCCTTGAGTAAGCAAAATCATGCATTGGATGGCTCTGAGGTAAGCATTAGTCATATGTTCTAATGTTGGGTATCCTTTCAGAGTGTCAGCAATTATTAGCTTTTGGAAGGCATTCATTTGCATCTAGTTGCATTGGCACAACTATGCATGACTGCAAATTTTGTGAAAGATGTGTGGGAATTTGTATTCAAGCATCTAATGTTTTATAAATATTTACACACCGTCGATTCTATTGTGCTAGTCTTAGCTTGGCTGAAATAGTTCAACATAGAGATATAATTTAGGAAAAATGATCTTCCAGCGTGCTTTGGTCACTAGTGCTGCCAGCTTCCATTAAGACGAGATACTGTAGTTGTCTACACTGATGTCAGAGAAAACCACTTGTCTAACCTAACCAACTATGTGGACAGTCAATAATGTACCTATGTAAACTTAAGAAATGTAGTTAGAAAGTGCCGACAGATAAATTTGTATCAGGATTTCTTTTACGTTTTTAATTTTTATTGTAAATTTGCTCTTGGTAGAGGATGCTTTCATTGGGTGGTACATATACAAGCAATACTCAATGTCACACTGTCTTGAGAATTTCATGTCAAATGATTCAAATATATAGTGTTCAAATTAAAATGAATAATTTTTCAGAATTGAATGATCAAAGTATATTGTTTCATTAATATCCATCACACATTGACTGTGATGGGTTAACTGAAGTTCAATATCCATCTCAAATTAGGTCAAAAGTTGTTAAGTATTTTATAAATAGCAACCATTTACTGTGTAAAATGATTACCATTAATTTAAATAGATTGTTAGAAATTTCTCAAACCACCCATTGATGGGTCACACTGCAATGAATGAGTTAACATTAGTTAAATGTGCAGATTAGAAGAAACTAGAGTTATTTGATTATTTGTGGAATTAAACGAGGCCTTTAAATAAAAAATTAAGCTCTATGTTTATGAATAAAAAATTCATTTTCTGTGTTTATAATCTTATTTAAAACTTTTTGCACTGAACGTTAACAATACTGTGTTTTGAATTTTTTAAGCGTATGTGTAGGAAATTCCATTTTTGCATCTAGGAATTTTGCCATGTTGCTACTATGTTGGTTGGTAGCTTGTAATTTATACTGTTGCATGTCAACAGTATAAATGTCTTCTTTATAAATGTTCAGATGTCTTCTTTGCAGGAGTACCCTATCCGATCAAAAGTCTCCTCACCGATAACATCAGATGTTGCTGACAACAGCAAACAAAAGGATGACTCCAAGAAGCCTCTGAATGGCAAGACAAAAATTCATGCATATGACTATGCTGCGTGGGACAAATATGATGCTGTAAGTGGCTCTTTATACTAGCTTTGTGTATTTTTCAGTAACTTCCTCTAATTAATTTGTAGCACAATCTGTAACAGTAGTGCTTATGTCACATAAAGACATGTAAAGTAGACTAGAATAAAAACCCAGTGTCCATGTATTAATGGTCATTTATATATTGTTACATACTAGAACGTGACAAGAGCAATAGCATTTGCCATTGCTTTTGTCATGTTTTAGTATGTAATGATATGTAAATTACATGTACACCAGGTATTTATTTTAGTCTACCTTCTAAAGATCTTGGGTAAAAATGAATAAGCCAATAGATGTGGAAATATTTACCCATTAAAATAGCTCCGTTGCTTTCAATGGCTTCATTCCACCTCTCAATGAGCTTATGCTTGCTTTACTTGTAAAATTTTGCAAGTTTAGATTCATAATGCAAATTCAATTCATTTTCAATCTCATTTCAGAAATAATCTGACATAAAATCACTTAGTTGAGTCACAGAAACACATTGCTCTCATAACAGAATGTAAAAAATGAACAAATCTAATTTTAGATGTCCCTATTAAAAAATCCAACATGATTTTTGCACCAACTTGATACATACAGTGCTTGGATAGAATGGAAATTATTGGAAAATAAGATTCTGTCCTATTACCTGTTTTAAACTACTACTTCTGTTATGTTTAATAAGTTTATTATTGAGTGCATTTTATTTATTAATTAAGTTCAGTATTACAGAGTGTATTAGTACAATAAACTATTATTCAATGTGTGGGATTTGATGTTTGAATGAAAATCATAAAATCATGTTTCAAAGAATGTGAATGAAATAGTGGTAAATATAGGTTCCAATGCAAATGAGTATGAGGTGCTGCAGATGATGTGCCAAGTCATTGGTATTCATTTCTCGAGCCGCTGGTGGTTTGCGATGACTCAATTCACGGCTCTCAAAAAATAGATGAATTAATTAATATATAATTTAAATGATATGCACTAACTTGTAGCTGCAGCTCTCAATGGATGCATTTAACCGAAGTGGCTCTCTTGCAAAAATTCATGAATGACACTGTGCCAAGTGTTGGCATGAGCTCCAGTGCTCAGCTATATTTGCACAGATCAGAATGAGCTATTTTGTATTTTTCACGTCAGCTAAACATTGAAAGTTTTCATTGGTCTTAAGCTAATGTTTTTGATTTAGTGATCTCATTATGTCATGAACATATTCAGATATCCTGTGAAGTGCACTGTGAAATTGATTTCATCATTGAAATTTTCATTAATTTTAGTAATTGTGAATGCTAAAAATGCATTCACAGTGTAACAGTAGCAAATAATTCCTATACTACAGGACGCTGAAGAGAAAAAAATAGACGAGGCAAGCAGTGAGCAGAAGAAACGGTCGTCCCCCACACCCTCGGAGGCAGGAGCGCCAGCAGCGCGCCCAAAGCAGAAGAAAGGAGCAGCTGGGGCTTGTCCTGCCTCAACAGATGAGGATAAAATCAAGGCCCTGAAACTCAAGGATGAGGTGCCTTCACATTTGATGTTTAGCTTGTTTTTTCTTGCATAGACACTGTCTTTTATTGTATTATCATGTGTTGATGTTCGGCTTCAGTCATTATACATATGTATTTGGTGTACAGTAGAGTAGGAAAATAATTCTTTGTTGGAATTTAAAATGTTATTGTTCTTCAGTTCTTCACCTATAAAATTCATTGTTCTAAACAATACAATTTCTTGGGTTTTACCATCACAGCACTCAAATAAGAAGATGTATTATGTAGTGTTTATCTGGCTTGCAAATTTAATAATGGACTTCATTTATTTTTCTGTCTTCCTCCTGCTCTTTTTCCTACATTCTTAGTTTTTTGAGTGTATTGACTGTCAAGTAATATACAAATTGTTTCAGCTCACGTAATAGCCTCATGTAAGTAAGTGATTTATCATTATAATGCTCAGGTAGTTTTGTTGTTTAATGCTGACATCCTGTCTTGATTCAGTGTGTCCCCTCAGGAGGACACAACCATTGTATCTATGGGAATTAGCGCTCCCAGGGGGACAATGTGAGGACCCGAGCTAAAGGTTAGGTAGGCTTTCTTTTTGTTGAAATAGAATAGGTTTTTGTTTTGTTACAGACCAACTTTTTTTTTGTTCTGCTGTCCTGTTTTTCAGCACCTACTACTTTCTTCTTCAACTTTGATCTTGTTTCATGAACTTCTCTCTCATCTTACTGTTTCTATGCCCTTTCTGCATAGATTCCACGTTCCCTTAATTCCATACTAAATGGTGCCTTCTTCCTTCCTCTTTTTGGATCTCATTTGTTGAGGATAGGGAGGCTTAAACTAACAATCTAATCTAATCTACTCTACTCTAATCTTGATTCAGTGTGTTCATAGGTTGGCCAGACAAACCTCCAAAAGTAGCTGTATTCAAGTTTAGGATCATATGTATGTGCTATTTATAATCTGATCGTGTACCTGTGCAGGGAAATAGTTTGTTCTCGGCGGGCAAGTACCAAGACGCGGTCAACACGTACAGCTCAGGGATAGAGCTGGATGCCAGCAACCACATCCTGCACGCCAACCGAGCCATGGCGTACATCAAGCTCAATGAGTGAGTGGCGCCGGTGTTTTGACACAGCATTTTGCTTTAGCTTATTGCTTCTTTGTATCCTGATTTTGCAGGATTACAGATTAGCTTTTACCATGCCCGCGGTCAGGAGTCATTGTGAGAATTTGAAAAGCTTTCTAAATGTTACTAGAATTTCAGCTCACATTCTCTGAAACTCAGGTATCAGTTGAAAGATAGATGGAGCGCAACTGCTCAATGCTCATACCCAACAGTATTCATGGCACCTATTTTCATCCAATGAAAGCAAGCTTAATATTAAAAAAGAGGAAATTGTCCTATCAGAAAAAGGTAATGCAGAACAATGGTGAACGTAGCTCTAAAATAAGGAAATAATACCATCAGAGTAAGGTAAAGCAGAACAGTGGCAAACACAGTTTCAAAATTAGGCAATTGTCCTATAAAAAAAAAGCAGAACAGCATAATACAGTGTGTTTTACGTGTTGCAGAGGGCGGGCGGCCGAGCGTGACTGTGACGCGTGCATAGCGCTGGCCCCCAGCTACCTGAAGGCCTACCTGCGGCGGGGCGTGGCGCGACTTATGCAAGGGAAGCTCAGACTCGCGCTCCTCGACTACAACGAGGTCAGGAGTGTGCTGCTTCTTCTCTGCTCCATTCTCACGGGATCGAAATGCTCGCTTCCTTTTGTTATAATGCTCGGACTCTCTGGGTCTTGTTATTTTTCTGCGTGGGGTCATTTTCCTGACTTGTTTTTTATCTTATTTTATTTTTCTCAGTATCTTGTTATTTTTATTTGTCTTATTTTGTTTTCCTTTTATTATTTTTCTCATTTTCTTGGCTTCCTTTTCTTTTCTTTCTTATCATTTTTCTTGTATAGTATTATTTTTTTTCCTTTCTTTAGGAGGGGAAACATCTTTTTGGTTCTATCATTTCACAACCATTTTACTTGCCCTCTTTTTTTCAATTCTCTGCTGTTCTTTTTTCAACATTTATTTATTTTTTATCTTCCCCTTGCTTCATCAACTTTTTTAAATCTTGCCGTTGTTTTGCGCAGAATGTGGAGATGCAACTTGTGCATAGACTTCCTTAATTCCCTTCTAAATGACATCTTCCTCCCCACAGAGACTATTGTATCTATGAGAATTCGCGTTATCATGGAAAGATGTTGAGTCCTGAGCTGAAGCTAGGCAGGCCTTTCTTTTATTGAAATCGAAAAGGTTTTTGTTTTGTTATCGACCATCTTTTTTCCCCATTGACTGGTGTTTTTGTTCTCATCATGCTTCAAAACTTCTTTGTCAACTTATTGTTTTTATGCGCAGGGATCTTCCGTGGGAATATATCTCGTGGATAGATTCCCTGTTCTCTGAACTCCATATTAACTAGTGCCTTCCTTCTTCCTTTCTTTGGAACATCTTTGTTGTGGTAATGTAATCAACCGCGAGTTAACAACTAACTTGTCTAATCTAAGCTGGTGCCTTCTTATTTCCTCTCATGGTGGAATTCATTGTCACCTTGAGGAAGTAGATAATTTTTGTAAATTACCTGTGAATTATCTGATTCTCTTCATTGTTAAATTTTGTTTTGAGACCTTTTTAACGCCACAATTCATAGTTCAAATTTATTTGAAAATCTGTGCAGCGCTCATTGTGGTTAAACTTTGCGTCAAACCTCTGAAGTACTTTTAATGAATCATTTTCCTGAAAAATCTTAAACTTACAGAATGTTTTCCAAAATAAAGGCCAATCTGGTCACATCATTTGAACTCACGAGCCACTCGTGGACGCAGGTGCTGCAAGTCGAGCCGTGGAACAAAGAAGCTAAGGCTCAGATGGCAGAGATCCAGCGTAAGTTGAGTGCCGCTGCTGAACCTGCCCCATCGCACACAGACGACGCCGGTCAGCAGTATTCTACTCCCAACGCTTTACCGGCCCGGTCAAAGGTATGTGGACCACGATGTGACATCCCGAGATGAAGGTTAGATAGCCCAGCCTTCTTTTTGTTGAAATAAATTTTCCTTGGAAAGAAATTTACTATTGCATCTCACTGTGTGGATCGCTTGTTAGTGATATTGGTAGTGAAACAATAACTGTAGAAATAATAGTAACTGGCAGGACCCGTGGAAATTCCACGGGCAATGTCATCGTTACGCTAAGTGGATGTGGAAAAATTTGATAAACATTACTTGACCAATTCTAGCATAACATGTTCTACCCTACCCTATCCTAACCTAACATATTCTAACCTATCCAAACTTGTCCTGATAATTTGGTTAAACATAAAAAACGACCCGTGGACCCGTGAAAACATTCCGTCAACCTCACCTAACCTATACCACGGTAGAGGAAACAAGGTAGGGTCAAACCAGTCTTTTTTTCGTCGACTGTGTGTGTTTGCTGACGTCACAGCAACAAACCAATAGCAGCGCTCATATTGCTTCTGGTAGCACTGCTACTCCCAAATCCGTCTCCACTATTGGCCTAATGGCACTGCGGTTTGGTGACGTCATAAAGTTTGTTTGAAATTAAGCCTTTCTATTGGCTACTCGAACAAGAAGAAGTGTAATTTCCCCCATAGAAATGACCCTACCTTGTTTCCTCTACCGTGCCTATACTAACCTATCATATATCCTAACCTATCATATCCCAACCTATCCTAACCCATCCTGATAAAATGTCAACAAATCAATGCATGTAAAGGCCATCTTTTAATGTTACACTCAGGAATTCGGTATCCATGATACCGCAAGCTCAAACGAAAGCGTAACGGACGGACTAACTAAGGATCTAAGCAAGGAACAAGCAGAATGTTTTACAGACAATAATTTGTTGAAATGTAAAAAAATTTTTTTTTGTCATAGGTCATCTTTTTAACGGTTCACTGCTGTCCTGTTTTCAACACCAACTGTTTATTTCTTCAACTTTGATCTTGTTGCACAAACTTCCTTCTTAATTTACGGTTTCTCTACGCAAAGAATGTTGTGTGGGAACACACCTCGCGCATAGATTCCCCAAACTTCACACCAAATGGTGTTTTCCTCTTCTTTCTCTTTGCAATATCTTGGTTGTGACTGAGGAGGCTCAAACTATCATCTAGTCTCTCATGGGCCCATCTCACTGCAGTGGGTTGAGCTGAAGTTCAATATTTAACTCATAGCAAAGTTTCCTTCTGTATTTAATATTGGAAATCCTAAGCATTAAATAACTTGTGCCTTCATTTAGTTTTAGGTGAAGTGTTAGTGGAAGTTGAGTTAGTGCCCACAGCTGAGTCAGTCGCATAGTGATCGAATGCCGCTCAGCAGAGTTCAGTGATCTAAGGCACGGTAGAAGAAACAAGGTAGTGCCAGACCTGTCTTTTTTTCGTCGACCGTGTGGCAATGCTGACGTCATGGCAATGAACCAATACCAGCGCTCATTTTGCATCTGACAAGACTGCTAGCCCCAAATCTGGCACCACTATTGGCCTAACTACATGTCGCAATGGTGACGTCTCAAAATTTGTTTCAAATAAAGCTATTCTATTGGTTAGTCGAACAAGAGGAGGTGTATTTTCCCCCGTAGAAATGAAAATACCTTGTTTCATCTCCCGTGATCTAAGGTGCGTCACGTGGCAGTTGAGGTGTTCAGTAATCTCTTCTCGGCTCCAGAGTGTACGCGTGCACGCTATCTCACTCGATGTTCTTTTTTTATCGTCGTTGTCGTGTGTACTTGTCTCAAACTTCACCTTCACTCTTTGTTGGGGATGAACTTAGATGAGTAAAGTGGAAAAAAGTATAGCAAAAATATATGGTTTATAGAAAGTTGGCTCGCTTTTGCAAGCAAAGGGGCTTTCAGAATGAAAACTAATCCATAGAAATAGGTAAAATTAAATGTGACTTTTTCATTATTGGTGTGAAAATTTTCTAAAAAACCTCAAAAAATTCATCTTCAGGTTAAACTTCAGTTTATTTGTGGAACTTTTTCTGCTGTTCGCATGTGTGTTGTTCATTTGATTCTTTTATTTATGTGTTAAATTAGCAGTGGAATGTGTTTCAGTCGAGAAAAATAAATAAACGATGACTTCAAAAAGAAAAGAAAATTCGGAGTTATTACGCAGCGTTTTCAGTTTACAGGATGGGAGGAGGAACAGGCTGACCAAACAAACTGTGTATTACTACTGGATAAATGATTAGAAATGACTTGTAAGCCAGCGCCGTCATGTGTGATGGTTGCATTTTAAAAAAGAATCCAAAACTGGTATGGTGGATGTACTGTTTTTTTTTTCTCAGTTAATATGTGCAGATATTTAGAGTTACAGTTAAATACAAAATGGAACTTTATTTTTAATTACTACTTCATACAAGATACACTCTTCTTTCAAATTTGCAGTATGTTGTTAACTGTCAAATGTTTGGAATGTTTTGTTGAAAAAATATAACATAACTCTGGAGAATTAATAACACCTCTTTTACCTCCCTCATTCTATGTAAAGGCTCATATCCGCTATTTTAGTGAATCGTGACTGCGCAAGCTTTGCAGTAATTCTGTCTGTGAACTCTGCTGAACGGCATTCGAACTACAGCCACTCTGTCAATAGTGGCTCCAAGCCGTGCACACGTTTCCACTGCACTGAGCTGCTAGTGACCACGGTCAATATTGCTCCAACCTCAACTGTTAGCGAAATGTACTGCTAAAACTAATGCAGAGACTGCACCAAATTTAAACCTGAACCATGTTGGTTTTAGTCGATAGTCTTAAGGTGGACCAGCATCTCCATATATTTATACATATCTAATTTTCATGTGTATTTTTCTTGCAGAAGTCTCTTCAAAAGCTTGAGGTGATAGAAGTGAACAAGGAATCTGAAATTCCTCCTTTCATATTACCCAAGGTGAGTGCGCTTAGTGTTCTCAGGCAGGGTGTTCAGCTTGGTTTTTTAGTAGTCAAAGGTATTAAATTTGACCAAAAAACTGCAAGAAGTTTAATCCTAAAATTTGACCACAAGTAACACTGTGGACCTTTCCAACGAGTGCTGGAGGCTCTGTATAGCCGGATTTTAGTTTGAAAAATGCCAGATTTGGGAATTTTTGTTACAAAAGGAGCCAGTCTGGTGCACTGACAACAGTTGCAGCTCTCACAACATCCAGAAATACCGTCAGTGCACACGAACATTCGCGGCTCATTTTTCAACATTTGAATCTACCTGCCTAGGTGGCTTGAAAAGTGAGATATTTTGTGGGAGAGTGAGCTTCTAACAGATATTATCTTTACTCTTGAGAACATACCACTCCTGAGTAACTATTATTCACCGAGGAAAGCGCGAATTAAAATCACCTCGATGAGGTAAAAAAAAATAGAAAAAAATTTAGCTATAATTCTTCACTAGAAATAGTTTTTTAACACTTTTCTGCAGATTTGAAACACTTATCTGCCCATGTTAGCTTTGAGTTTCGGTAAAATTTGAAACAAATGAAATTGTGACACGCGCAAATTTACGTTCAGGAGTATAAGATCTTAAAGATTGGTTAGAATTTGATCTGGGCTGTACAATAAAATATCGCAGGATACTTTAGGAGAGTCTTCTCGCGCATGCGATTTCTCCAACAATCATTTCATTAAATTGAACGTATGTGGCGCATAATTTTAGGACTGTTTAATCTTTTCATTATTTCAATGAGCTGATATTTACCTTAAACGTCGTCTAAAGAGGACCTTTGTAATTGGATGAATGATTCATATTTGTATAGCGTCATGCAAGTTTTCTAGTGTACTATGACTATGTTGTACATTTGGTTTGGTCAAAATCTGATGGCTATATAAGAACTCGTTTGCCATTTGTACATTTGCCGTAAGTCTGAGAGCATGCTAAGCTATTTTGTCCAGTCATCTCTATAGGAAAATGTTAAGCTCTGAGCTGAGAGCTAGGTAGGAATTCCTTTTTTTTTAAATAGAATAGTATTTTTATTCAGTTAATGACGCGCTTTTTTGGTTCACTGTTCTGGTTTTCAGTGCCTTAGACTTTTTTCTTCAACTTTTGTGTTGGTTCTTAAATTTTTTTGAACTTCTTGTTTTTATGCGCCGGCAGTTTTGTGTTGGAACACACCTTGTGCTTAAATTCTCCATCCTGAATGGTACCTTCCTCTTTCCTCTCTTTGAAATGCCTTTTTTGGTTAGAAATGCCTTTTTTGGTTAGGGAGGTTAAAACTTACTTATATAGCGCAAGTTATTTAACTAGTCTATGAAGTGTGGAAACTTCTAAACGGTAAATTCCCGCCACCATTATGAGCCTGCTCCTACTGCCACATATTTTGTCTCGAGTAGTGTAATGTTAGCTGGACAGATGAAGTTATTGATCAACTATCTCTTGGTAAGTAACTATGTATAAAACTATTGTAGGAATAATGTAGTTGAAATTGGGGGCTTCAGGTAAAGATGAGACTTTGGAACCTCTATCTTTCATGTTCATTTTGTTTCTTACCTTCTTTGATATCTTTTTTGTTTTTTCTTCCTCTTCATTCTTAATACACTGTTTTTATGCGCAGAGTATCCTGTGTGGGAACTCACTTAGTGCAGAGAATCCCAGTTTTCCTTTATTTATACTATACTGAATGGCCTCATCTTTTCGCGCTCTTTAGATGGCTTTTGTTGGGGCTAGGATGTGGGAAACTTATTTAATAATAATAGCAATTCTGCTGTAATGATAAAGTTGAAGTATTGATGTTTCTCCTGTTGAGCAGGCGCACACTTCGTGTTCTGATTCGAGACGGTTTACTCCTGTTAACAACTCTCAGAAGACACGTCTGCCAAAGCAATCTTCTGAAGCATCTGCTGATTCAAGTTCATCCATTCGGAATGCTGGTTCGGCTCCTGACAGATCGTCTTCTCCTTCTAATATTACTATAACTTCTTCTCATGAGACACAGCCTAAGTCTCCTCAAGATTCTGCTTTAAAGATTTCTTATAACGCTAAGGCATCAGACAGTCAAATAAAGATCACGAAATCGTCTGCCAGCGCTACACAATCGCCGACAATCTCCACACAACCGTCTGGAAGCCCCGCACAATCAAATACAAGCACCACACAACCGTCTGGAAGTCCCACACATCTGTCTACAAGCAAAACCCAACAGTCTACAAGCACCACCCAACCGTCTAAAAGCACCACGCAACCTTCTACAAGCACCACCCAGCCGTCTACAAGCACCACGCAACCTTCTACAAGCACCACGCCACCTTCTACAAGCACCACGCCACCTTCTACAAGCACCACGCAACCTTCTACAAGCACCACGCAACCTTCTACAAGCACCACGCAACCTTCTACAAGCACCACGCAACCTTCTACAAGCACCACGCAACCTTCTACAAGCACCACGCAACCGTCTACAAGCACCACCCAACCGTCTACAAGCACCACCCAACCGTCTACAAGCACCACGCAACCGTCTACAAGCAACCCTAAGGTATCTGCACAGACGATGGTGAAATCTGCAGTGGCCCCAGGTGCATCCCTTCCTCCCGTGCCGCGCACCTCACACCAGTTCATGACTGCCTGGTCCAAAGTGACAGCAGTGTCCCATGACTCTGCCATCTCGTGGCTCCAGGTCTGTTAGAGCGGCTTTGTTGTGCCAAAAATGTTTTTTAACTTGGCATAGACTGCGGTGTTCGTGATGAAGCTTTTGAGGTTCGACCTTTTCTGTTTGAGGAACCAACTTTTTCTGTTTTTGAGTTACCAGAATTACACTGAGACCATGGATAGTTTGCTCATTTAGTAGTACTAGCATGCTTCTTTGTAATACTTCGCTTATGGCTGTGTGTAAAACAACTTTTTTTTCTCTGTATGTGCTAAGCAGAATCATTTGTGTTTTTCTTCTATAATTTTAGTTATTGCGTAAAAAGGAGGCATCTGTTCAAGTTGGTGCGTTTTTTGTGTATTTTTTATTGCTAGTGATGCAATAGATATGAAACAGTACAAGAAACTCTCTTATAGGTATCATTGGTGATATTCTTAATCTTCTCATATTTCTTAACTAAATACTAACAGTTGTTCTTGGCGCGGTTGCCACTTGTGTTTAGTTTTTGTCATTACTCACAGCTATATAAACAACAAAATCACCACCCTTAGGTATGAAATACTTTTCATCTGCGCATATTCACGCTGTGTCTAACACGAGATTGTATGTTGAGTCATAATTCTCAGCTATATGGCCAACACTATCACCACCCATTGGTGTGAAATACTTTTCATTTGGATATGTTGACGCCGCTTCTATCACGAGATTGTAGGCACAGGGAGTGAGGTCATGTTGACGCCGCGTCTATCACGAGATTGTAGGCACAGGGAGTAAGGTCATGTTGACGCCGCGTCCATCACGAGATTGTAGGCACAGGGAGTAAGGTCATGTTGACGCCGCGTCTATCACGAGATTGTGTGCACAGAGAGTGAAGCCGTCGCTGCTACACAAGTTTGAGCTGGAGACGGAGTGCGTGGCGAGCGTGGTGCACCACCTTCTTCTGTGGCGCAAGGCACTCAGTGCAGAGCAGCACGCAACCGAGCTCTCCCTAGTGCACGAATACGTCCTGGCTTTCGCCCACTCCAGGGGGTTCGACCTGCAAATTCTCTTCTTGGAAGATCAACAAAAACGAGGTGAGTTCGCTTGAAGCTCGCGCTTATGGAGTATCTTTGAGACACGTTTTTTATTATATTATAAAAATTTAATAGTTACCGCGTGCAGTGGAGGCAATTTTTCCCGAGAGGTGGTAATTTTGTACGTGTGATCAATGTAGGGAGCGTTTTCGGGACTTGACTCGTCTTTAGGTGGTAAAGCCAAGGTTCATCAGTAGAGACGTTGTAGGTGTCATCTTATGTATCGAGGGGTCGCCGAGGAACTCAAATGTTGACCCGTGACTGTACCAGTCGTTTCGATCAGTTATCTGTTGAAGGACAGTGAGCTAAATACCATTCTTTATTCTCTACTCCTGCGTGAATGTTGGCGGCGTTTCTACCTCTTGCAGGTACATTTTTAGATCTATTGTCTAGTTGATATATTATTCTTTATTTCCCAATAGACTCGTGGAACATCGATCAGCCCCGGAGGTTCTCCAGTCTCTCTTCTTGAAATACTCTCTGTTTAACATCGTCACATTTATATTAGCATTTTTCCATTCATATCTGGGTGGAAACTAAAACGTTTCTTCAGACGCAACAGTATTTAAGTAAAATGAACCACTTTTGCTTTAGACCTCGGTGTGTGTGTTAGGTTGATAGTGAGGGGAACTGACGGTATCTGAACGTGGTATGTGTAAATCCAAAACCTCTTTCGAGGTAGTGGTAGTAGAATCCCATCAACAGAATGTGTTAGTCACGTAGTAGCTCGTCAATTATCATCTCAGAATAATGAGTTATTTCTTAATTGCAGATCTACTCGAGTTGTGGAAGTTGCTGGAAACCTCGAATACTAGTCTTCCTCATGAATTGGAGGAAATGAAGCAATCCATCTCAACTCTGTGAAGGACATATTACACTCCTACCGACTGTGCGACTGGAAGTGTCGCGTCTGCGTCTGACTATGCCGTCGTTGACTTACTTTCAATGCTGTTAGATAGACTCCATCTCTGTTGTAGGAGCCTCAATTTGTGCATCACTCAAATTGGGTCTAAATATAAGCACGAGTGCCTTGAAGCATAGCTATGTCGGCTGAGAGAGCTTTTTTCTTTTACTGTGCAAATTACCTTATGAGCTCTTTTATTATTTAATGCTTTCCTGAAAATCAGTTACTTATAATTTGGCAGTGAAAAGTTTATGTTATTTTGTTCAGCTTCCTTAAGCATTCATGAGCTCGATGTGTTCATTTCGGCTGGAATGTCTCAAGAGCCTCTCAGGAGACAACTATTGTTGCTGTGGAGTTAGCGCTTCCAGGTAGAAGAGATGCGATCCTGAGCTAGAGGTTGTTAAGGTCTTTGGTTTGTTGAGACATGCTATTTGTTTTTCGTTAGAATTAGCCGGCATTTCACTGCATATTAATACCCTTTTTTATAGATTCAAATCATTGGGTAGTTTTCATTCACCACATTATGTTGAGCTGGTAACTTCGGTCATGTCTCTAGAACGTTAGCTCTGAAGTGCATGGGGCGCTAGGTACTGGATTCGTCAGAGAGTAGCTTGCTGCACCGAGTAGTTGAACTTGCAATCAGTTAGTTCATGTTAGGTATTGACTTTATATCTACATAAATATTTCGAACTGTTTTCTTCTGAAATTCTCGCTTGTTGGTTCGTTTTCGTTATTTGGGTACTGAATTCAATTCTCGGTCAAATACACACTACAGTAGTGCTCACGTCTCCATTAGTTGCCGCACTTCGTCACACGCATTTTATCTTTGGCTGTGCTCTATAGGTCAAGGTTTACGATAGTTCCAATCAGTGCTATAGTTTTATGGAACTTTTGACACATCGTATTAAACCCCTGCAGGTCTATCTACGTATCTAGTTAGAGGCACCATTCCGTCCGGCTTGGGTTTTTAGCTCACAAAATTACAAAACTGTACACAACACAACTCTTTCATTTAATTTTAAGATGCATTCTTGAAGATTTCTAATGAATGAGCATTCAATGAGTCAGCTTAATACTCGGTTAACAAGTGAGTCGAATTCTGTTCACCTACTAGCACTTGGCTTTGCATGGCGTATTATTCTTCATTTTTCTTAGAACGATGCATCAGAAAAGAACTGTGGTTGTTAACCAGTTTTTTTTTATGTCCGTTAAATAAGTCATTAATTTTTAGAATTGGCCCTGTAAAGTACAATCTGTTGGCAGCCCGTGGAGTATTTTTTACCTTCCTTATTTTACACCGCAGAGGAGTGATTGGACTTCACCCTTTTTCCGGTTCTGTTCTAGCATCAACGTTGATCATAATAACCTAAGTTAAAATGTGTATCATACTGTATAATACAAGTCTTGTGGGACGATATTTTGAAATGACAAGCGTATTGTACATTGTGAGTCGTATAACAATAATTCAGATTTAACGGTTGAGAAGCTGTGTGAGTCAAGTACCTGAAACAATAAATCCCATGCGGTCCTATGGGCAACACGGTGTTCGAGAGAAAGGGTGAAGCCTCACTAGGGGATAGTGGACGCTCCCCCGGCCTCTCGAGTCTCCTCTGCTCTCCTATTGGCGGAGGGCGGCCGGTAGTCTTCTATTATTGACGGATAGCCATCTCCTATTGGCGGTGAGCGGTAGGTTGCCTTCTCCTATTGACGGAAATCGTCGGGTAGCTCACTAGGCAGCCTAATGCGTGCGTTCCAAGACTTTTCCGTGTCAGTTATTTTAATGAAGTCTGGGAGTTTTGACCGCTCTAATACGTATTTATTCAATTTGATGAGCCGTATGTGGTTTCCAATTTTGTTTCCGAATTAGCTGTATTTGTGAAAGCTTAGTGGCGTTGTTGAGATGTTGTTTTTGCACTCATTTGAACTAATTGTACTTGTGAAATCGTCGGAAAGCAATTTCATTAGTCATAGCCCTTTGCACACTAAAGTATCGAATGAGCATTTGATGCACTAGAATCTTTCAATGTAACTCTTCTATAGGAGTCTCTCGAGTTATCTTATGGAAGAATACATGAATGAATGAGCATGCAGAAAATAGCTAGTTAATTTCAAAATTTGAAATTATAGCCGTACGGATAACAAACCGGAGATCCCATGCTCCTCAGGGAGCACAAGATGGGCAGTAGGTTTAGGCTTGTTAAGTTTGTTTACCCTATGCCATAAAGACTGCCAACTCCCAAGTGGAGACACTGTCAACTTACTTCAGCCATGGAAAGGCCATCGCGACTTCTATTTTTTTCTGCCAATTATGTTTTGTTTTCAGTTTTCAAATCTTTATATCTTCTGTCATTTCTGCCTTTTCCTCTCGTATTTTTTTTTTTTATCCGAAGGTTATCCTGTGTAAAAACATACCTTGTGTACAGGTGCTTCATTTCCTTAGCCTCTTTAGAACACCTTTTTTTTATAAAGGAGGCTCAAACTAACTTTTTTAATCTATACGCTATGGCTTTCCTGAGAGGTTTGCTTAAGTATCCTGTGAAATGAATATTTTTGTATAATAATTTTACCAAAAAAGCCATGCATCTTTTGGGAAAAATCATGATGTTACACCCAAATTCACTCTAAAATTAGTAATATTGATTGTGGAAAAAGTTGAGAGCGTAGCGCCGACATGATGCATCTGTCTCAGGTGTGACGCCTCCAACGCTAGTAAACCTCATTCCTTTAATTACAACTCTCTTGCACTGGAACGAATTTTGTGAAGTGTGTTCATATTGGTTGTCAGATACCTACGCTAACAAATTCGTGCTCGTCATTTTGCATTGTGAAAAGAATCCATGTGGCGTGTATTAAAAATGTGAGCGTGTTCTTATGAAAGCTTGCTGTTACGAACAGGGCGTGCTGAGTTACTGTGCAGTCACTGATATTCTGATTGCCTTCGTATGGTTCAGCAAGCCTGGCTAGGATGCCCCCTGTCTCAACGTTCAGGGCAGCTGTGGCTTAGATGGACTTGGAATTAAGGAAATTTGTTTGTAGGAGTTGTGTAGCAACACGAGGGCCTCTCATTCTAGCTCCAATGAGTGGTTATCACTACAAACCGTCAGAGCTGAAAAAGTTGTTTTGAATTCGAACTTCGTGGATCATACCATGTGTATTTTGAATGAGTCGTCTCTGGTTTTAAAATTATTTATTTATATTTCTTGTTTTCAGTGCGTTAGCGTTCGAAGGAATCATCCTTGGTGCTGAGAACTTGTCGCATTTCCCAGTGCACCGGTGCTACCTCGTTGATTTGACTAATATTTAGTTGAAGGAACAAAACATTGAATGCTGGCATGGGGTCAACGCAACCACTGCAGCCACCCAACGACCCAGAGTTGGACGTCAAAGTAAAGAAAGGTGAGTGAAGTCCCATGCGTCTAAATGAGTTCATTATTATTATTGATATTATTATTTAATCGAAATGAGCGTGCAGAAGATGATGTCTGATGCTCATCTTATGCCACAGGCCTCATCATCAAGAGGTCTGTGGCTTCCCTCAAATGCTTGGCACTTCATTGCACAATTTTTTAAGACATCGTCTTACTATATTTCAGTTGCTTGGAATTATCTTCGGTTATACGTATATTTCGACCACGTGAATAAAGGCTTTCTAGTAGAATCTATTTATATCTTGTTTTTTTGTTCTTGAGGCGAGCAGAAATCAATATTGCGTCCATATTTCTTGCTTCTGGGTAGTTTCATTGAGAAAGGGAATTTGTTGTCGGAATGTAACTCCGGGTGCGCCGACCAGTTGATGTGGTACGGCAGGCTGAATTTGATCCTGTAGAGTGTTGTTATACTGGAATGGGTGCCCCTTTGGGCCATAGAGCCTTTCCTGGAGCCGCCAGCCCCCATTGCGTATGATAGACAAACCTAACTAACCTTTCAAAATTAGAAATTAACTAACCTTTCGAAAAAAGGTTAGTTAGGTTTGTCTTCCATATGCTATGGGGACTGGCGGCTCCAGGAAAGGCACTGTTAGTTCAACTCAACTATGGGTAGGCCTACGAGACTTATATTTTTGTGCTAACTTCACACCTCTCTGTTTTCATTAATTTTTTCACTATTTCGTCTTTCTTTTCTTCCTTCTTTTCTTCTTTCTTTTTTTCCTTCTTTTCTTCCGTCTTTTCTTCCTTCTTTTCTTCTTTCTTTTCTTCCTTCTTTTCTTCCTTCTTTTCTTCCTTCTTTTCTTCCTTCTTTTCTTCCTTCTTTTCTTCCTTCTTTTCGTCCTTCTTTTCTTCCTTCTTTTCTTCCTTCTTTTCTTCCTTCTTTTCTTCCTTCTTTTCTTCCTTCTTTTCTTCCTTCTTTTCTTCCTTCTTTTCTTCCTTCTTTTCTTCCTTCTTTTCTTCCTTCTTTTCTTTCGTCTTTTCTTCTTTCTTTTCTTCTTTTCTTCTTTCTTTTCTTCTTTTCTTCCTTTTTTTCTTCCTTTTTTTCTTCCTTTTTTTCTTCCTTTTTTTCTTCCTTTTTTTCTTCCTTCTTTTCTTCCTTCTTTTCTTCCTTCTTTTCTTCCTTCTTTTCTTCCGTCTTTTCTTCCTTCTTTTCTTCCTTCTTTCCTTCCTTCTTTCCTTCCTTCTTTCCTTCCTTCTTTTCTTCCTTTTTTTCTTCCTTCTTTTCTTCCTTCTTTTCTTCCTCTTCCTTCATGACTCAATGTTTCTATGCAAAGGGTGTCTTGTGTGGAAACACACATTGTGCATAGATTCCCCATTTTCTACAGTCCATACTAAATGGTTCCTTCTTCTCACTCTCTCCCCTCAGGAGAAAGCGAAATAGATTAGGCTTTTTGCTTTGTTACGGACCATCGTTTTTCAGTTCACTGCTGTCATGTTTTCAGCACGTGCAACTTTTTCTTCAAGTTTTATCAGAATTCTTAAACTTCTTTTCCAACTTGGTGTTTTTGTGTGCTAGGGATCTTGTGTAGGAACACTCCTTGTGTGTAGATTCCCCGTTCCCTAAACTCCATACCAAGTCGTGCCTTCCTGCTATTCTTTTTTGGAACACCTTTTTGTGTAGTCAGGGTGACATAAATTGAGCAAGGTAACAATGAAAACTTGAATTGGTGCTATACTTCGTACCATAGTTTTGATGAAAAATATACTCTATATCAAAATATCATTCCACCGTTTCAGTTGAACATGAAAAGTATCTATCCACGAAACAGCTCTGAAAACTTATGCAGTATCATATCTACCATAACCAGACACTTACCCTCATCTCCCGAGAGTCAGGGGGCAAATGAGCATCCAAATAAATTGTAAAAGGAACATTATGAATCCAAATGAGTTGAAAAAGGAATATTATGAGTCCAAATGAATTGTAAAAGGTACATTATGAGTCCAAATGAATTGTAAAAGGAACATTACGAGTCCAAATGAGTTGTAAAAGGAACATTACGAGTCCAAATGAGTTGGAAAAAGGAACATTACAAGTCCAAATGAGTTGGAAAAAGGAACATTACAAGTCCAAATGAGTTGGAAAAGGAACATTACAAGTCCAAATGAGTTGTAAAAGGAACATTACAAGTCCAAATGAGTTGTAAAAGGAACATTACAAGTCCAAATGAGTTGTAAAATGGACATTACAAGTCCAAATGAGTTGTTAAAGGAACATTGTCAATCATTGCCTTTGGAGTTGTAAAAGAAGCATCAGGAGTGTGTGTCGGTGTGCAGGTGTGGAGCGCATCAGCGAGAACCTGCACATCTCTGCCAACGAGCCGTCCCTGGCGCTGTACCGCCTGCAGGAGCACGTACGTCGCGCTGCTCCCCCGACCGTAGCTCGCCGCCACCACGTCACCCAGCTGCACTCCCAGCTCCAGGGCACCTGCTATGATGTCGAGTACGCCCTCAGGTGAGCTGGGGCACCTGCTGTCCTGTGTTTGGTGAGCTGGCGCACCTGCTGCAGGTGCTGGGTAATAATTGCCTTAGCTCTGCAGAAACGGAGGTTGAACCTTCTGTATGTAAAAAACTTCTTGAGTTTTTGTTAAAATCTCATGCGGCTGTAAACCTCTGCGAATTGCAGTTTTTTTTTCTGTTCGCTAGTTTGTTCATCCCCTGTGTTGGTGTGGACATCACAGCAATGATATTTTATGAAATATGAAACTGAATACTGAATTTCAAGACGATGCTGAATGGCGGGATGAAATGTCTATGATATTTCAATCATATCTATATTTAAATATCTAGATCTATATCTACATGTCTATATATGAATACATAAGTCTATATCTATATATTATCTATATTTCATAACATGCATTTGCTATACCATGCATTTGCTATACCATGCATTTGCTATACCATGCATTTTATCACATGGTGTTGCAAGCTCGAAGCTCCCTCGCGAGTGTTGAGGTACCATCGCTAATTTGCTATGTTGCCACAGCGCCGTGCACGCGATGCAGGAGGCCAAGCCCACGCTGACGTCGATGCAGGAGCTGCTCAAAGAAGCCATTTTCCACCGCCAGCAACTCAAATACGAGACCAAACGGCGGTACGTGGCGCCTTCTTCATTCAATGCAAAAAAAGGATGTCATGTTCTCAAAGGGTCTGAAATCTCATGCAATGTTAATGCTAAACATTTCTCGTAAAAGAGCAGCAGTTTAAATTTTCACTCGTATGGCTCGAATATTATATTTATGCCGAACAGCAAATGCGCGTCTCATCGTTAGAGAAAAATGCTGTTTGTTTAACAATGTTAGTGCTAAACATTTCTCGTGAAAGAGCAGTTATATATTTCCACTCCCCTGGTTCTAATTTTATATTCATGGGGATTAATTTTATATTGAAGCAGTAGAGCAAATGCATGTCTCATCATTCCAGAAAACTACTGATTTGTTTGAAACAGCTTAGAAAGTGTGATCTACACCCTCGCCAGTGAAACTTCCATCTGAAACAACATAGAAGGTGTTGAGGGATGTGTATAGCGATCTAGGAGGTGTGTGAATTGCGATGTAGGAGGTATGTGTGTAGCGATGTAGGAGGTATGTGTGTAGCGATGTAGGAGGTATGTGTGTAGCGATGTAGGAGGTATGTGTGTAGCGATGTAGGAGGTATGTGTGTAGCGATGTAGGAGGTATGTGTGTAGCGATGTAGGAGGTGTGTGTGTAGCAATGTAGGAGGCATGTGTGTAGCGATCTAGGAGGTGTGTGTGTAGCGATGTATTAGGTATATGTACAGCGATGTAGGAGGTATATGTATAGTGATGTAGGTGTATATAATTATGTATGCTCGCTAGTGAACCATGAACACCCTTGAGAGAGTTGCCTAAAGAGGTTTTTTAGTTCATTTAGGTAGTAGGTGCTGAATGTATCTTTTTCCACTGCTGTTCTCATTTGTATTCTCTAGCAGTGAGGGTTTGTGATATGGCATGTAATATTGAGCGGAATTGCCATAAGTGCTATCACCACCTCTGAATGGAATGAATGTGATTGGTTTTGTGTTTATTGACTTGGTTGTGCGCGATCTTCTTACTCGCTGTGACTGCTGAGGAATGAAATTGTTAAAGTCGAGCTTAGAGGGTTAAGAAAAAATTGGCCTTCACTGTTGATATTTCTCTAATATTTATTGAGGTATTTATCCTTTGGGGAAAATACGTCTTGTAAAAATAATAAAACTGTTGATGGTTGTGATTCGCACGACTGATTTGTCTCAAAAGTTGGAGTGGATTTCGATATCATGCAATTAAGGACGTTTTCATTCGATTTAATATTGCGGCTGTGACTGCAATTTAACTATTATCTTTTTCCCTTTGCAGACAAGAAAATGTATTTTGCTATTTGCACTGAAATATGTTATTTACTTTCATCATTATTCCTCAGTGTTAAGAATAACACGAAAAAACTATCTGGTCACCGTTTTATATTCGCAGAAAAAACTTTAGAAAGAACAGGTGAGGAGCTCACCCATTTCTTGCTGTTGCCCATTTTTGGGCGTTTATAAATAATGACTTGTTGCAAAGTGTCCCTCAGTTGTACTTGTTATGAAATGCATCAGTTCCACTTAGTGCGTCGGTAGACACGTCGCCATTATACTTCGGTCCAGGAATGCAATCTCTCTCTGAATAGTGTATCGTTGTTTTCAAATTCTCGTTTGTTAGGGAGTCAGACGGAATCTAAAGCTAGATTGAGGACATTGTGGGTCATTCGTTTTAACTGGATTGTGCCATCTCGCGAGACTACATTCCTAAAATTGAATATTACCTGGACGAGTCCTGTGTTTGAATCAAGTTGGAGTTATTCCCCATCTCATTACCATTCCGGATGAATTGTAGTATTTTAGTAGTTTATGAAAATTGGAAAACTCGTGAATAATTTTATGAAAAATCACTTGGTTCATCAGTGTGAATCAAAATATTTTGCGACGTTAGTTGCAATGTTCAGCAGGCATGCATGCGAGCATTGGCCGGACTTTCGTGAAATAGCGACTAGACCAATGCTTTTTGGATGATTTATTTGCGCATTGCGCGAACTAAACCTACCTCGACCAGGTCCTGTACGCCTTGAAATTATGCAACGCGAGATATCAAAATTTACTTCGTATCATTGGCATGTTTTTAAACTATTCTGCTGTGCTCTTGGTTTCTGTTATCCTAGCCGTGCGAGGCACGTATATTTCCCGTTAATTTTTTTTGTATTCAATTTTCTGATCTTGTGTTTAGTAGATATTGCAGTAGTGAGAACACCGTTGTTCTGTGCACCACGTTTATACTCTTAATTATGCAAGCCTTTTGCGTTCGACTGTGTTCTTTGAATTATGGAGCAGCTATTCTTTAGTATGAACTTCGAACATGCCGCGCTGGACGCAGTCCAGTATTGTCAGTCCGCCCTACTTACCTCTCACTGGCTTGCACCAACACGCGAATGCTGCGTCACCCACGCAAAAGTTGCGTTACTCATACGAATGTTGCGTTACTCATACGAATGTTGCGTTACTCTTACGAATGTTGCGTCACCCACACGAATGTTGCGTCACCCACACGAATGTTGCGTCACCCACACGAATGTTGCGTCACCCACACGAATGTTGCGTCACCCACACGAATGTTGCGTCACCCACACGAATGTTGCGTCACCCACACGAATGTTGCGTCATCCACGCAAATGTTGCTTCACTCATGTGAGGTGTGTAGTACAACAGAGTGTAAAAACTGCAAATGATTGTCCGCGAGTATTCGCTTCTAACATTAGCTTTAACCGAATAACTCATTTCTTAATTTTATTATCAATGATATAATTACGTAGTGTCAGAGATGAGTATACTTTAGGATAGCAATGTTAGAAGAGATTTTTGAGGTAATTGTGATTAGTGCGAGTAACGTAACTTAATCCGTTAAGATGCTTGCTTTTTTGTGATGTTAATTAAAGCCAGCTGTTTAGATCATGGTTCGTTATCCTTAAAAAGAACACCTCAGGGGGATACAACCATTGTATTGATGGGAATTAGCACTCCTAAAGGGAAAATGCGTGTGGGCCCGAACTGAGAGTTAAGTAGGCCTTCTTTTTGTTGAAATAAAATGTTTTTTGTTTTATTAAGGACCATCTTTTTTCGGTTCACTACTGTCCTGTTTTTCAGCTCCTCTGACTTTCTTCTTCAACTATTTTCTTGTTTCATAACCTTCCTTCTTAACTGACTGTTTCTATGCGCACGGGATCCTGTGCGAAAACTCACCTTGTGTATAGATTACGTGTTCCGTTAACTCTATATTAAATGGTGTCTTCATCCTTACTGTCTTTGAACATCTTTGTCGTGGTAAAGGGAGGCTAAAACTAGTTATAATCAATCAATCTCCAAAAGAAAAAAGCTATTCATGTAGTTCAGCAAAAAATCGTTGCTATGTTTAGTGACTCTTCTTTAGTGACTCTTGTTCCACTTCTCCAACGATAGCAGCTAGCATCGCTGTGATATTTACTTTTTTATCTTAGGGGGTGAACGAATATACTGAGTTATTTGTGTGCTATTGATAGCAAGGCAGAGAGGTCACGGTTAAGTCAGCTCACCCTAATGGTGATGCAGAGATTTTGCTTAATTATTCTGATGCTTTTCGACTATTATAGAAACAACTTCGTTCAATCGTAGTTTAGTTTATTTAATAATTTATTAATTTATTTATTTTTGTCTTTTTATTCATTTGCTGTTGAGATTTCTTCAATGTAACGGGTGAAGAAAACTATGTTATAGAGTGTGAAGTAATTAATATGGAACGTAAGATTTTTCACACGGGAAGAATCAATTGACGAACTGATGCCGCCATGGTAGTAAATGATCCTGCCTTTTATGATGGCATGCACACTATACTTCCTTAAGCAACAAATGGCATCAGTGAAAGGGAAATAAATTACTTTCTATTATTAAAACTGGTAGTCTAGAGACTGAAAATCAACACTTCAAAGAGCAATTGTAGCACCATAATGTTTCATTTTTTATTTACATATTGCTGTTCTGCTAAGCACAATTTTAAAATTTTAACTGGAATTTTATTGGATAAACTTTATATTTTCCTGTGTAAATTAAATGTACCTTATGAGACAGTAGTATGATTTCATTTCTTTATATAGGGGTTCTTACTTCGTAGATATGTCAACTGGCCAAAAGTAGAGCAAGAAAAGCTTTTGTTGTATCGGTTTTCATTTTTCGTTTTAAATAGAGTTGGTCCTTTATAGAAATGTGACCACTGCTGAATTCTGCCGCTTTATTCGACTGCTCCAGATTGTTACCGAACACTTTATACGCTACCGTGCGCTGTGTGTTCAAAGTAAAACAAGAATTACTGGTACTAGTGTTTGTCAGAAACACATCTGAGTCATTAAAATTACTTACTTTGAAGAAGATGAAATTGCAGATTCATTTGAGAAAATTTAATAATTTTAAAGTGACTGCCAAATAAAATAGAATAAAAGTAAGATCCACTTTTTGATTTATGAAATAAAGAGTGATTATTTTATTTTTGTTGAGGCAAAGTGAACATAACAGAAATACATAGGTAGTGAATAAAATGAACTGCTTATAATGTTGTCTCGTTCGACACCATGGATATGCAAGTGACGTACCTACTTCAAATAGGCGTTAGGGAGCCTGTCTCAATTCCGAACCTCGGACTATATATTCCACGTCCTGTTTTCTCTGTAGGTTATCATCATGCTATAATTTCTTACCACTTTCCTTTTATATTTTGTAGACGTTACGTTTCTTTCGTTTCAGTTCTAATTGAGTTCAACCTAAAGACCTTCGTTCGAGTGAGACTGTGAGTACACTGCAATGATTTTTTCAGCTTGCTCTCAATAGTGGTGTTGTACTGTGAGTTGCCTTCCTTCTCAGGTGGTGGAGTCATGGTTCTAGCATTCAATCGAAACATTTTGGCTTTTAATTGTACGTAACACTGCTATGCTCATTTTTGAATTGATCATTACTATATGTAGTGAGTTTTTAGACGATTCTCGTACTTCTCAATGTTGTGTCATGTGGTGCTATGGGATAAATTTTGAATTTCTTCAAATTGATAGTTTTTCTACGCTTCCTTTTCTCACTTTTCTCGTACGTTTCTAATGTAAGTTTGCTGTGACTAACTCCAATATTCCTTGGATAGAGTAGAATTGTTACCTTGTGTGACATGACCTCAAGTTGCATTTGTTCATAGTGTTCGGAACGAAAATTTAAAGAATGAATCCTATAAAATCGGCTGGACCCCTATTCAAGTAAAGTCATGCACTCAAAAACCGTATAAATTTTCTCCTCTTTTACCTCCCTAGGGCGATGTGGATATTGTACAATTTCTTCCACCCACCTTAACAAACCCTTGAGTCGAATTGGAAAAGTGATTTTTCCGTGAACTACCGTACATCTGAGATAAAAAAACAAGAATGCTCTGTCAGTATCGGATACCCATCTGAGGCACAAACTGAAACAATGACCCCTCAAACAGTGAAAAAAGGCAAAACCAAAATAACACGACATTTTACGTCTCAACAATGACCAAGTTGCAGAACATGGTAGAAAACTAATTACAAAAATCTCATTTCTCTAAACTGTTTTATTTTCGATCAAAAGTTTTGGTAGTATGCTGAGTGAAGTGATCTCTTGGCTAGTACGTATGATATTACACGCACAGCAGTTGGTGGAAAATTGCTAGACCAGTAACTTTCATTTTTACTCTGCTGTATTTTTTCTATTAAATATAAGCATGTTTGCGTTACTCTACAGATCACTCTGTTATATTGTTATTGCCAAGCTCATGCGTCAATATCTGAAAATTTCTGTAAAAATTGAAACATCAATGATAAATAATCACCATTACATGGAGGAGGCGTTGAGATTACATTATTTCCACTCGCCACACCTTCAATAACGTTGGTCACCATCGCAGGGTCGCTAAGCTCACGTATCAATGTAAGCAGGGGCAACGTTTTCTAAGGCGTTCTTACCAATGATCACCGTCTTTCCTTTTCCGAGCGGTATTTATAAACTTTTAATCACACGGTAAACTAACCAGATGAATACTTTTATATTTTTCCCAGTATTTTTTCAAACAATGTAAAATTGTATGAATGGAATAATGTAACATTGTGTACAACAATGTAACATTGGCTTTGTAATGCCTATGTATACTGGTACCACTTAAAGAACCTATGTATTAAGAATTATTGGGAAATCAAAGTTGTTACAAATTTCATGTTTCAACTTAATTGGCTATCGATTACTTTCTTCCTTTTCATCTGTCTCTGTGACAGCATTATTTACGTAGGAAGTATAAATTTGGTGATGCTAAAGCATGTTTTTCCAGCTAGCCAGTTACTAGGTTTTATTTTGATGTGGACGCTCTAAAAGAGACATAGTTTCGAATTTTAGACATTTTAGTTTTAGATGTTGAGGTATTTACTTCTTCCCATTATACTTTGAATATTGTTCTCTGATATTGCAAAAATCTGATCGTAAATGTGAATGTAAGTGAAAACTGTCAATGCGTTGTTCACAAAGGATCACAGCCTTTTTTCTTACAATAATTAATGAACATTATCAAACTTGGAGTAACTTCAACATGGGAGTCCATTTTCATGTTTCCCTCTCAATCTTCTGTTCAACCGTTTACAAGGGTATTATAATACCCGTCTACGTTTTTCCAACTGAGGATCTTTATGTTAAGACATTTTAAAAACCCAAATGAATCAATGTTGATGACCTTTGAATCAACTTCATTTAAAATTATTTTTTCCATTACTTTATTTAATTAGATAATATTAATGGAAACTTCATAGGCAAGGATAGACAATAGCCTTAGGTAAGTTAGATAAGTTAATCCTATGTTATGGGAACTGGCGCCCCTGGGGGAATGCTGTTGGTTACTTCTGCCATAGATAGGCAGGCCTTCCAGACTTCTATTTGTAGTGCCCATTTTGTTTCTTTCAGTTTTCTTACCTTCTACGTTCTCTTCTTTGTCTTTTATTCCTCTATACTTCCTGTTTCTATGCGCAAAGTATTTTGTGTGGGAACGCACCTTGTGCATAGATTTCACATTCCCTTAACTTCATACTAAGTACTGCCTTCGTCCTTTACCTCTTTGAACATCTTTGTTCCGAAGGAGGCTCAAACTAGTTTATAATTAATCATTCCGCGTGAAATTTTCAGAGCCGCCTCCGCGCTTTTCAGCTAGGCGCTGTCTAATAAAAGGGGATTGTAGACAAAACATGGATCGAAAATTTGCTTCACTTTTTGTTGCTGCCTCTTCATGAAACGATGAAACATTTTATCGATTTAAAACATATAGCATAAACATGAAACACAACATGTGATATTTAGTTAAATCCTAATCATAGCTTTTAACACAGCATCTTAGTTATTGAATTGTGGGAAACGGTTGACGGGCACTACGAAGTGCAAGTTTGTATCATTTACGCACTCCACTTTGAGTGCGGTCAAAAGCCTGCTGTCAGCCTTAGAGAACATCGCATGTGCTGACAGTATGCACGCTTCGCTTTATTATATTCTGCTTGTCGTGGAATGAGTAAGCCTACTCTCACCAATATATCGAGAGTTGTTTTTCCCTCACTTCAAATAATGTTTAAATATTACATTGACAATATTCTTAACTCCGGTTTAGAAAAATTTTCCCAATTTCCATGCTTTTTTCGAAAGCTGTTCAATTATTTTGCTTTTTGTCGATACCGTAGAATTCTGCCTAACCTTGCTCGACCTAAATTCTCTCAAAATAGTTATAATACCAATTTTGATCTTAATTCTAACCTTTCACCTCAACTTTAGCTATTTTGAAGAACGATTTATTTACTGATATCAACTCAATGTTACTTTGTCATGTTTGGGCCTTAGAAATCCATGAACATAAGTACGTCAAAAGGTCGGGCAATGTTCGATGTATAAATTTTTTACATCATTTTGAGATGCCCTGTCGTAGCGCACCAAAACTCCGGGCGTGCAATTTTAAACCCAGATTAGGAAATTTAGCATGGATTCGAAAGGCAAAATAAACTCTTACAATTATTACAATATTTTGTAATACAGCTTAGCAACTGTAATAACATCTGATGAATCCCCTTGAATTTTAAAATCAAGTGCTCGCCATCAATCTACTCCACGAACACTTTTGCCTTCCATCAGAATCTGGTGCTACTGCACAATCAGTTGTCTCATGAACGACGGCTGTGCTATCTATAGCGCAATCTATAGGGGCGCATATTATTGCTCCTTGCTGAACATATCGTTGAAAGTTTTTAAATTTTGTTTGCTCGTTTTCAACTTCTAAAATATTTCCCGTAGACTGGCCTGTTGCTCAACAATCTTTGACCTCGTGTTGTCACTAGCGTCTTCCAGCTGATTTTTGTTGGCTGAATTTTGTCCAGTTGAAATACAAACCGGGTTTGGGAGAAAAACTTCTTATTCATATTATCAAAATAAATTGAATGTATGACTATGTTCTGAAGAACGTTGTGAACACTATTCGTTTGTGTTCTCTGCAGTTATTTTTTCTCTTCCGTTTTCTATCGGAAAATCTTGGTTTTGTTTGTGTGAAGTTTTGGTTGGAAATATAAGAGTGGGTAAAATTTTTTTGTGGTTTCGCACAGTTGCGGAAACATTCCACCTGTGTTTGTGTGAGCCACGTAGCATGAGTAGCTTCACAGAATCCGAAGAAATCATTTTCTTAGACGGAAGTGTACAAGTATATACTTGAAAAGAAACGCTCCTGAAACTTGCCACAACTAGCCTTGCCGGCTGTGTACTGGGTGGCTGAGGACACGAAACGACAAGTGCATTGGGGAGACGCCATATCAATGTACTGTTAACCTGAACACACGTGCTGTCAAAACTGACGGCCTTAGCTTAGAAGTAGGGCTAGAATGCTTTCGTGAAAACTGTTTAATGAGCAGAAGAAACAGTTCCAGATCAAGTAACTTGGTGTTCTCGAGCACGGGGACTAAGTGGTTGAATTTTGTTTCTGTTCTTCACACTTAAAAATTCTCTTGAAAATTCGACAGCGTGACATACAGACGCCACTTGAATTGTAGTATAAATCTCGAAGGCCTGGGAGAGTATGTGTTCGCTGAAGTAAATTTAGGTTATCGTAAGAATTTAGGGCTCATGTGCGATAGGCAAAATACCCGAGGTCGTTTCAAAGACTTGGTGAGGTACGCTCTTTGTGTCTCCCGCTTGCTAATCTAGGGAACCGGGTAATTTAAGACCCTGGGCCATCTTCTGCACACTACGCAGCACGTTAGTCATGGTCTGTTTTGATGGATTTTCTGTTGGATGAATTTTCCTGTTTTCGACCTTTAGTCCCGGTTTTCCTTTTTCGTTGTGTAGGTAGAGACTTATTCCACAGTTGGAAACTCCTGCCCCCCAGCGCCGTCGTTTCCACGTGTTTATTTCATTCTCTTCGGTATGAGATGATTTTAAACGAATTTTTCAAGTACGTTAATTTCACCATTTGCATCCCGGGCCTTGAATAGAAGTATTTCGAAAAAAATTTTTCGATGATCACCTGATCGTTAAATTAGATTTTAGAAAATCAACCACGCCACGTGCTGTATGAGACATGTGTTGATGTTTACTTCTCCTTGGTGCTCAAAGTTTTCCGGTGGTTGAAGTTAGTCTCATCTAGATTCCTGGCTACACCATTTATGTATTGGGGAGTATCTTGTCTGGTTCATTCTGCTCCTTGTGTAAGTTGAGAAATTGAACTTACGGCAAGCCAAAGCCAAGATCAACATATATTACAGGATTTAACATCAATAGAAGTGGTTTTGGTGTCAATTTAAAGAGATACTTCCACAACTGTTTGCAGTTTCAAATTGGCGATGTGATATTTACGTAGTAAAAATGTTATTCTTATATTCAAATGTATCTGGAATAAGTTCTAAAATTTTTGCACATAATGAATTATCCAAAAAATCGTTATTCACGGATTATTGTGTGTATTAGATATGGCTTATTCAGAATTGTCATCTCATTTTCACTTCCATTTTGGTAGACACATTCAGTAGTAGTAATCAGTTTTGGAATTGGAATTATTATGCAGTTCTGATTGATTCATTCATTCTTTCAGAAAGTGTGTGCTCTACAAATAATTCAAATTTAGTTAGATGAAATGAAATCAGTCTCCACTACAAAGCCGGTGATCTATTTGGTCTAACTTGAAAATTTAGCACGTGTCTCGATTTTTAAGATTCGTGTCTTGAAAATCTAGATGATAGTGCTATACGGTACATTAAATAGAACTTATTTTTTTGTGTCGTTTGTTAATATATGAAATAGGCAGCACGCAATGGGTAAAATTATTTACATTACGTAAGTATTTCCCCTTGATGCCGAGTGTTCACCTTATATGTTTATTTTTGATCTAGAAGCATCTACTCTTGAAGGCTTCGTTTTTCCGTAGAGGATGTTTGAAGTGCTTCATGAACCATCACCATGTTAATTTTTTCCGTGTTCTTTTTGGTTCATCATGTTCGATAACGAGTTCGACGTAGATCCTCAGATGTAATTGCCAATTTGGGGGATGTCGTTTTAGGTATCAATTTTGATCTTGCTTGTCCTGGCCAAATTAGCTCCTTTGTAGCCTCTGTTCTAGAACTGCTTTCAACACACTCACTGCTGTACGTTATACTGTAGTTCGATACTCAACCCAAATTAATGCCAATTTTAGCATTCAAATCTGAAACTACACATATTAAATCAAGCGTGAATTCAATTTCTCTTAGGTAATTACGCATTCATGAAAATTTTGTTGATATCCTCCTGTGGATTAGCCACGGTGTGTAAATTCTTTCACAGACCACAAGAGGTCGCGGTAAAGTTACCGTGATAATATCATGTGGTTTATTTGTGTTCAGACGGAAGCAGAGCCCGAGCATGTACAAAAGGCTGTCTTCGCATCTTCCCTCGCTGGACTTGCCTGACTTTCCGGACATTCCCGACGCTTTGCGTGAGACCGCCAACCGCGTGGAGACGGCCATCCACAACGCCAGGTCTACGCACGAGGCAAACACGGCCCGCCATTCGACCAGCACACAGAGCCCGGCCTCTGCTAATAAAAATGTTGCGAACGCTGAAAATGTTAACGCTGCTCCAAATGCAATTGGTGGCAATGCTCAACTGAGTAAGAATAAGAAACCAGACGAATCGTGCGCGAAAGAGCTCGCTACTACATTGGAAGGGGTTAACCTACTAAAACCTGAACTTGTGAAGCCTAATTCTCCTGCATCCTACGATGGTGAGAATGGATCTAGTAGTGCTCCTGTAAAGCAGGAGTCACAAGTGGTAAATGAACCCCCATTGCTCAGTGTTGCTGTTCAAGACGAGGTTGCGACTGTTGAAAAACATGATGCGAGTGCTTCTCCAGAGCGTCAAGTGGATCCAGACCCAGACGATGAATACGATTGTCTCATGTAGATTGTAATGTTCAATGCGTAAGCTGTAGAGGCTGTACAGCTTCCGTGCACTAATATGTATGATAGGATTATTGTATATACAAGTACAGATGTTGCCAGTAAGCATTTACTACAAATCACTCGGTTAACGTTGTTTTTCATTTTATTATTTTCTGATAGTCGCTTTTGCAGAAGCAGAGCGCTGTCTGGTACTTCGCGCTAGTGACTAAAATACAATGGTGGAAGCGTTAAGGGTTATCCTAATTAAATCTTTTTTAAGCCAAGGATGCTCTTCATTGGTTTAAGATGAAGAAAGAGAAGAATGCATGTATATCTTTTCCAAAAAAATTTAACACGCTTACTATGATGGATTGAACTGAAGTTCAATTTTCAAATCAAATTTATCGTCAAAAGTGATTAGCAAATTCAAAAATACCAAACATTAACTGGGCGTATAAAATACCATTAATTTAAAAAAGATTATTAAAATTTTTCAAACGACCCATCCATGCGTCGTTTCGCAGCAGGAAAAACCTAACCACGATCCACCGGTGGGTCGTATCGCAAGCTGTGTTAATCATTCCAATGTGATCAAGGGATTGTGTTTCTAGGGGAAAGATGTGAAATCCCGAGCTGAAGGCTAGGTATGCCTTCCTTTAGTTCAAATATAATTTTTTTCTGTGTAATTACGCATCGTCAATTTTCAGTTCACTCCTGCCTTTTTTCACCTTTTTTCTGAGGTTCTATAACTTTTGTCCTGTTTCATAAAAAAATTTCAATCTTAATTCTTCTATGCGCAAGGCATACTGCGGGGGAACTGGGAACACACTCGTTTATCAACTAAGGATCTCTATGTTAAAACATTTTAAAAACCAATGACCTGTGTCTCTTAAATACAAATAAAGTGTTTTTCTGTCTTTTATCTTGTGCTCAAATCCCTCGTTCCCTTAATTCCATACTTATTGATCAAGTTAATTCTTATCGAATGAGTATGTTAAAAATCTTGAGTTCTATAGGCAGAGACTTGTGCTTGAGAGATTTCTGAGGTTCCTAAATGTTAGTTGGGAGGAGTGCGATTATCTCCCTTCATCAGTGCGCATACTTTAGAATGTTTGCTTGTGATGATTGATGACTCCGGGGGAATAACGACTGTAAATAACCAACAAAACTGGAATGTTTACCTGTCTTCACCCCTCAGGGGGATACAACTATTGTATCTATGGGAATTAGCGCTCCCAGGGGGACAATGTGAGGGCCCGAGCTAAAGGTTAGGTAGGCTTTCTTTTTGTTAAAATAACATAGGTTTTTGTTTTGTTACGGACCAACTTTTTTTCGGTTCACTGCTGTCCTGTTTTTTAAACACCTACTACTTTCTTCTTCAACATTGATCTTGTTTCATGAACTTCTTTCTCATCTTACTGTTCCTATGCCCTTTCTGCATAGATTCCACGTTCCCTTAACTCCATACTAAATGGTGCCTTCTTCCTTACTCTCTTTACATCTCATTTGTTGAGGATAGGGAGGCTTAAACTCACTAATAAACTTACCTGTCTTCAGTAGCCTGACGTTTGGTCATTATTACTTTGTAGTATTGTTTATTTGAGCATTGTTTTGACGTTGATTTTTAGCCTTTTTTCTACATTCTATTCGACCTTTTGGATGCTATTTTGTCTAACTCGCTTTCGTATGATCGATCTTGTACCAATTTCGTTTTATTTCCTTTTAAGATCTTAGCGCACTTTTTTGGTGCTTGTAATGGGCGTTTGTGGACATTTTGTTTTAGAAAATTTTTTGAGTAGGCATAAAAATTTCCGCAAGAAATGGAAGCACAATAAATGTCGTTCTTTATTGAATCAAAATCGTTTACGCAGACTTATCAAAATCATAAGATTGTGTATGAAAGATCCTGACGTTCATCAGAACGTACGTGACCTATGAAATTTCTGGAGGCTTCGACTATTTTTGATAATGGGAGTTGACACCAAAAATTTTATAGAAAAATATAGCCTCTAACGTAAACGTTTTGAATGTTTATCAGTGAAATTCCTCAAATCTGCCCTCTCTAAGACTAACATGATGTCATTGATGCCTCGTGTAACATCATTAATCAAAAGTACGGGTTGGGTTGTCAACGACCGTAGACAAAAATGAATGAAGCTGTACCACCATTATTATTATTATATAAGAAAGTTTTAGCCTCCCTTAACCACGACAAAGATGTTCTAAGAGAGGAAGGAGGAAGGCACCATTTAGTATGGAGTTGAGGGAACGCGGAATCTATGCACAAGGTGCACAGACACAGTAAGCAAAGAAAGAAGTTCATGAAACAAGAAAAAGTTGAAGGAGAAAGTAGTAGGAGCTGAAAAACAGGACAGCAGTGAACCGAAAAAAGATGGTCCGTCACAGAACAAAAACCTATTTTATTTCAACAAAAAGGAAGCCTACCTAACCCTGAGCTCGGGCCCTCTCAAAGTCCTCCTGGGAGCGCTAATTCCCATAGATACAATAGTTGTATCCCCCTGAGGGGAGCTGTACCACCATCGATGAGACTACTTTACGGCGGATGTGATACAAATCGAGCACTGTCCTTATGTTCTCATTTAACTTATGTGATCTTGGAGAAATGCATTAAGCAAGGTGAGGAATTTTTTTCTAAACTTCGAATGCTTATTTTGGGAAAAACTTGCTGATTTTTCTATTCGTTCTGTCATCAAATTGTAAAAGGGACTACTTGGCCCTTGTATTTCTAGATTGAATATTCACCATCTGGCATCTAAAATTTTTTCCTTTAAATTCTTTGCCGATAATTAGAACTCGACCTACCTTTCCATGAGATAAAACTTGTGCACTTTTTCAAATGAGCTTTTCATTTTCAAATGAGCTTATTTCAAAGAAAACTAAGCTGACTGTGCGGTCACCGTGGCGGTTAAGAACGCGCCTTTCACGAGAAGGTGTCGGCGGTTCGAATCCCAACAGTGCCGCCTGATGATTTCTTCCTGTTGGGAAAAGGGAGAACTCAGCCACAACTCCCCACCCCACCCAGGAATCGGATATGGGTACCTGCTTGATCGGGGGTAACCGTCATTGCGTCATGGTGTTAAAATTGTCATAAATTGATAAAATTTGAAAACCAATGTACAAGATGATATGTATTAGGCTTGATTGACTGAAAAAAAAGCATCCTTTTCGGATTCTTGAATCTTTCATTTCCTAAACATTTTTTCAATACTAGGATAAATTCATTATTTTTCATTCGCTGTCACACTAGCGGACACCACACAACTTATCAACTACTCCGATTAGCGCTCCCAAGGTGAGGTCCCGAGCTAAAGGTTAGGTAGGCCTTTTTTGTTGAAGTAGAATAGGTTTTATATTTTGTTAAGGACCATCTTTTTCGGTTCACTGCTGTCCTGTTTTTCAGCACCTACTACTTTCTTCTTCAACTTTTTTCTTGTTTCATGAACTTCTTTCTTACCTAACTGTTTCTATGCACCTTGTGCATAGAGTCTGCGTTCCCTTTAACTCCAAACTAAATGGTGCCTTCATTCTTCATCTCTTTGAACATCTTTGTCGTTGTAAAGGGAGGTTAAAACTTTCTTATAATCAATCAACTATTCTGATATATTTTTTTGTTGGTAATACAGGGTGCGCCAGAGAAACTTACTTATTTGAAAGGTCAATAAAAACAAAAGTACTTCAGTTATTGTTTTAAATTATTTTTTATATGAGAATACAATATCCGAATTTTTTTTCATGTTGTCTTGAAA
>JACJUY010000514.1:140119-180614 GCA_014220935.1 Platorchestia sp. MABIK | reverse complement strand
ACCGTTAGAAAAGAAGCTCTCGACTGCGAAGGCCCGCTGCTCTCTAGACCAGAGCATGATGGCAACTGACTGGCGGGAGAAACAAACTTGGGAACTTCCATCTCCAGATGCGCCCCCTCTCGCCCCTCTACCAGCTCAACTCACCGCGCGGGAATTTTTTCAAATAAGTAAGTTTCTCTGGCGCACCCTGTATTTATAAACGATATTGGAACTAAGTTTCACTCAGATGTTAGTCCACGAAGATTGTTTAGATAATAATGTATTCAATATTTTGGTCACAGGCATTGGCTACGTTCATGATATCCGTCGAAAATTAGCAGAAATTTGCCAGATGGTTCCATATTAAACATTTCATAGATCAGTCAATCCAATGCACTACGAATACTAAGTTACAGTTGAATCGAATGAAATACAGGTAAGGAGAGACCTTTTTCTCAATTTGCTTGTTGGCTTGAATTATGATTATATTTTATATTAAAGTCTTAGGTAGCCGACGTTTACATTTTCTGAGCAGCAAGCTTAAAAAACTGTGATTGTGTGCAAATAGTAGTGGGCTTCAGTACTCATAAAACTGGTGAACATGACGAAGCAATAAGTTTCCTTTACAGGTCAGAGGAAGCATAGGATAGGTAGGAGGTTTAGGTTAGTTAGGTTTATCTATGCTATACTATAGGATTGACACCCCCCGGAGAGATATTGGTAGGTTACCTCAGCTGTAGATAGGCTTTCGGGATTTGTATCTTTCGTGCCCACTGTGCGTCTTTCTGCATTCGTCTTTTTCTCTGTCTTTTCTTTCTCTTTCTTCCTAACTTGCTGTTTTTATGCGGTGGGAATCCTGTGCGGACACACATTGTACATAGATTTCTCATTTTCTACAATCCCTACTAAATAGTTACTTCCCTTCATTGAGATCACCTTTGTTGTAGCCAGCGAATCATAAACCAACTAATATAATTGTAACAGTAGAAAGCAATACCGGAGCATCAAAATGCGAGCCTGTAGTCCGGTCTTCTCTCATTATAAATCGCCCAAAGCGTTACCGTCTGATCGGCCATGTTTCTTCCACGCCGCTTGCTGCTGTTCGTCCTAGGAATGTTTCACACATCCTCGTTTTGTCGCTCTTTTCTCCCCCCTCTCTAAATCCCGGCCTTTGCCTCCCTTTCTTTGTCCTCCGTCTCAGAGAAGCTGCCGAACTTCACCGAGAACGTTCCGTTGTGGTTTTTACAGAATTATCAAAAAACATTTGGCCTTGATTCAAAACTTTTCCTTAATCCATAATTTTTTTAATAATTTTTGAGATGCGATTATGAATTTATTTCGTTACACAAGTATTGTCATGTAAATGATTTTACATTTCATGTGTCTAGGTGCTATCTCTCGGCTTCTCAATCTGAGGATGTAATTTGTTCTCTCGTATGATAGAATCGATGTAATGGTGTGCTTACTACGTGTGTATTAACGAAAATTTGTGACAGTTTAATTGCCACATTTTTGATGATGATTGATCTTCTTCTTTCTTCTTTCATTTTCCTTAATATTTCAAGTATCTGAAGCATGAGTTCGTTCCATGTTAGATGCCTTTCAGGGGGATACAACCATTGTATCTATGGGAATTAGCGCTCCCGGGGAAATCCGTGAGGTCCCATGCTAAAAGTTTGGTAGACCTATTTTTGAAATAGTATAGGTTTTTTGTTTTGTTGCAGGCCATCTTTTTTCGGTTTACTGCTGTCCTGTTTTTGAGCACTTACTATTTACTTCTTCAACTTTTATCTTGTTTCATGAACTTCTTTTCCAACTCACTGTTTTTATGGGCCTTGTACATAGATTTTGCGTTCCCTATAAGTTCACACTAAATTGTTCCTTACTCTCTTTGGGATATCTTTGTTGCGGTTAATGAGGCTTGAATTAAAATCTAATCTAAATTCCATGCTAGCAGAATTTTGCTGGATGATCCCCAGAAATGTTCCGGATGTCGCCTCAAACGTAAATAAACCGTATGTATGTATTTATAGATGCAATTCAAGCAAACAACTGTCTCGTTCAGATGTATTCAAACGTATATAAATGGCGTAAAAGCGAGTATGAAAGGCACAGTTTATTTACCGTCATTTGTACAATTGTATTTCCATAATGTTATTGTTAAATGTAAATAATGAAATAACTCAAAAATCTGACCCACCAGGCAATATTGAGTGTTATTTTTCGTGTTCAGCGACCCGAAATTCACTAAGGGTGGGTCAGTAATTTGTTTAGTGTTGAACAGGCTGCAAATGCTGAGAAATATCGTACCGGTTCCAATAACGTGTTTGAAACCTCGAAATCTGTTTTTGTCCGAGTCGAAAGGAAATGGCATTTAGGAACGAACCTTTTTTGACCGCGCCTTGGGAATGACGGGACTCTGGTCGAACGCTCAAAGATGATGTGTCCAAATTTTCGAAGGGTTTTGTATTCCAAGCAGTAATCGTAATTGATGCTGTAACGGCAGAAAATTAAGTTTTGAGGCTTGATTAGAACTTCACAAATAGTTCTAGGAAGGCTTTTTCATTTAGGATTCAGAGGAATTTCATAAATAGGGATCTTCCATCCTATTTTCTAGTCATCTTGTGATTAACTTTGCTTTCACACAGCTTTTCAGAAGCATATCTCTTTTATGAGAACCTTTTTGAGAGGAGGTGGAAAGTGGAACCAAACCAATAAGCATGCTGTTAAACACAGCCTTTAACAACATCATCCCAAGATTCTCATCCATGCGCTTTTGATACCTTGCTTATTCCATTTGACTATTTCATTTACTGTTGGCTTCCTATTGAGTCTCGTTTTTTTTCGATCGGTGTTCCTTTGAACTGCTGCATACCAGGACCTGAGCAGCTGCTCGCTCTCTTCTGCTCCCGCCAATTTCAAGTCGAGTTTTCCCGCCTTTCTCACGCACGCTCGTTACCGTGCCACCATTGCGTTCAATAATTATTATTTTCTTCGCCGACTGCATCTCTGTTACAGACATATAATTTATGTAATTATTGTTTATGCTTTGAATTTATGACTTCAAACTTGAAGTTTCTTTGAGAAATAATGATGTACCCTAGTTTTCTTCATTTTTGAAAAGATTCAGTGGTATGAATGGAAAGTTGACTTCGGTAGTATGATACATTACTTGTAAGTCAATTTATTAATTATTTGCATTTACTGTTCCAGTTCAACACGTGTTAAAATACGAAGATAATCACTTATCATCTTTACTAAAAGAACACTCAATTGTTAAAATTCTAAATCTGTCAATTTTTAAAGCCAACGTTTCGATGTTACTAACATCATCTTCAGGCTGTAAAAAACAAAAAAAAACACACTTAGTCACATTGGTAAAACTGTGTCAATGCAAAATTTTAACAATTGAGTGTTCATATAGTGAAGATGATAAGTGATTATCTTCGTATTTTAACACGTGCTGAACTGGAACAGTTTCGCAATGTCGAAAAATTGGAAAAGACATTTGCATTTACCTGATTCAACAAAAAATTTCAGTGTCATGCGATGATTAGCAATTCATATGTTTTCGTATCAAACGTCTTACAACTGTCATGATTCACAGCTTCACGTTTGGTTTTATGGTTTACTTGCAATTCTTATTTACTTTCATCCTCTCTCAACCTCAGTTTATTTAATTTTCAAGGTTTAAATTGGAACTCGGTCAAAAAAGTGCTACGTCCGAGAATGTCGCTTATTTTCATTTACCAGGAATATATTGTGGTCGGGACAGCTCATTCTCTTCTTCCCGCTAAAATGTACTTCGTTTCTAGAATCGGGAGCCGATCGATCAATTTTGAAAAATGCACTATATTTCATTTTTGCCCCTCACATTTCTAAAATGAATTTCTTACCAATTTACCAGCAGTTGTTAGTTAGCTATTTTTGATGTAGCAAGTTGAAATGTTCATCACGGAGCGGTCTGGAGTGACGCTGGTGACTGAGACAGCTGTTCTTTCGATTATACTTGCTTTAAACAGCGGCTTGACTGAGTAAAGTTCACACTCAATATTCTTTTCAAAGCAAAACTTTCGAGTTTTCTTTAGTAATCTAACGTTACTGTAAAACTCACTGGCACGTTCCGTTTTATTGCAATTACGTGCAAAACGTCTTAGAATTTCAACTTTTTTGTTATGAACAAATCAGTTGCTTGGTTGGCGGCTGGATAACTGGATGGCATATGGCCGAAATAGTCATCTATTAAGGAGTGTGTCATTTTTTACTCTAGAAATTCAGTCTCAAAAAATATCCACAGATTTTTTTTTTTGCCTAAATTTTCAATTTATTCCCTTTCGATGTGACGTCTTATTCAAAAGATGGGTTGTACAGTAAAAAAAAGCGCGATTTTGTGTTTCTATCGTTTCCATATATTTCTATATTCAAATCTTGTGTGAAATGGGTGTAACACAGTCTTCAAAGTTGAGTGTTTCTAACTCCCCAAATTATTACCAACACTTTACTAATTTCATGGTGAAGTTTCATCTTGGCAACAATGTGCACTCGTCTGAATCGGTAATTTTTGCTGTTAATAACTTGTGGTTACTACAAATTCCTGATTTTTTCATTTTGCTACATTATAGTGTAAAAAGTGGCGTTTTACTTTCATTTGTAGATACCAGTCTTACGTTGATATTTTTTTCAGATGTATGTAAGGAAATCATGCTTCCATGGAGAAATTGTGAGGTCCTAAACTAAAGTTTGGTTAGGCCTTCCTCTTGTTGAAATAGAATAAGTTTTTAATTTGTTGCTGACCATCTTTGCATTTGTTAACTGTAGTTCCTTTTTTCAGCACCTGCTTTGTTCTTCAACTCTCATATTGTATCAGAAACTTCTTTCCTTACTCAGTTTCTGTGAGCAGTACATCTGTGTTGGAACACTATTTATGCGTAGATTCCCCGTTCCCTTAACTTCGTACCAAATGGTGTCTGCTCTCTTCGTCTCTTCGAAACACCTTCGCGGTTAGGGAGGTTTTATCTTATTTTTCTAATCTACGTTGACAATTTAGAACTAACGCTATCAGGCCGAGAATATGAGGTTCCGAGCTGAAGGTTAAGTGGGCCTTCTTCTTGTTTAAATAATGTATTTTTGTTTTCGTACGAACAATATTTTTTGGTTCATTGCTGTCCCGTTTTTCACCAATTACTACTTTCTTCTTCGACTCTTACCATTTCATTAACTCATTTCCTAGCTTGCTTTTTTTTTATCAATGTACAGGAAAACTTGTGTGGGAACACGCTTTGTGAAAATAGATTCCTCGTTTCAACTCAATATTAAATGGTGTCTTCCTCCATTCACTTTTTGGAACACCTTTGTTGTGATTAGGGTGGCTTGAACTAATTTAGCTAATCTAATGAGTTAATATTTGCGGTGGTTATATTTGGAGCCTGCTGTTGGAATAAATTTTTCATCATTTTCTTTTCTGCATTTCAGTAATTTTCCATTCGTTGACTGAAGCACACATGTACCGTTAATTTTTATTGAATTACTGACTAGTGTGTTTGCATTAATCATTGTAGAAATTTTTAGCATACCCTGTTATTTTTCACAAGTTGATATCATTTTACTTTGATTTTTTTCCATAAGTTCTGCAAAGAAGAAGAACTCGCAGTGTGTTAAAAGAAGTGGAATGCATTACTTAATAACTGAAGTTGAATTTTACGTGAAAGCCAGCACCTTCCGATGTATCATGTATCTCAATCTTCTAATTTCCGCAGCAACTGTTTATCAATAATTCTTGACATTGTTGATGTACGTCGTCAAATTCGGGACTCGCTGTTCCATCGCTCTTTTGGTAATCAAGCAAGAACTTATTGTTTTAGTATTTTCTTCCTTACTGCTATATTTTTGAAATTGAGTTTAGCTATTTCATCTCGCATTAAGGAACTGGGAGTAAGTTTAACTAACATGCATGTAACTTACAGTATGTAATGGTCATGTTTCATTTCAGTTGTTGCTACCACATCAGCTAAACAATTAAAACATTTTCACCATAATTTGCATAAAGGTAAGTTACTGCATACTCTGAATTGACTCATTAATTTTTCGCTTAACAATAGTTAATCGTACTAACCACGCGTACAAAATTTATATTCGACCGGTTAACATTTTTGAATCAATTTGCAGATATTTCAACCTTGAAACTATTTGTAACATGCATTCTGTACTCAAGTTCATTCAACTTGTTTTCTGCGATAACATAGCGTTTTTGCATGAAACCGAACTTTTAATTTCCTCATTAATCACTCGATCAATGATAATACCTAGAACGATTATACGTTTTGCTTTGCCAACAACTCTTATTATTTTTCATTCCACGAATGAGAGCCATTTTTCTGAAATAATTTAGATAAGAAGTACTTAGTTATACTCTGATCTTGTGTTTTTGAATTAAATGAGCAGGCCAGGTTGTGCAGCTAACAGAAGTTAAAATATTGAACTTTTAGGAATGATTCTCATATATCAAGTTTGGAAACATCGATGTTTGAACCAGAAGTTTGCCTCGCTCTACGCTCCACCTGGCGGTCAAAAATTTCAACCAATAGGCGCGCTTTTTGAATGGGGGAGAGGGAGCGGGAGTATTTAAGTCGGCGAGTGCGCGCCTGAGCTCACCCTATTCTTTACCGTGCGAGTGCAGTGAAAGGTTGTGTGCTGTTGGTGCTCCTCTGTCACAACTCATTCAAAATGGCTGACTCGTCTCCCGCTGCTGCTTCTCCTCCTGCTGCTGCCGCTCCTGCTAAGAAGGCAGCCAAGAAGTCCCCGAAGGCTGCCAAGCCTGCAGAGCACCCGAAATACAGCGAGATGGTCGCGGCTGCCGTCGCTGCCCTCAAGGAGCGTAAGGGTTCTTCTGCTCACGCCATTAAGAAATACATCTCGACCAACTACAAAGTTGATGAGAAGTCTGTAAGCACGTACGTACGCTCCGCGCTGAAGCGTGGACTCAGTTCGGGTCAGCTGACGCAAGTCAAGGGAAACGGAGCGAACGGATCTTTCAAGCTTGCCGAGTCTGCCAAGCCTAAAAAAGAAAAAGCTCCCAAATCACCCAAGAAAGTCGCAGTCAAGAAGTCTCCAGCAAAGAAGGCTGCCAAATCCCCTGCTAAGAAAGCTAGCAAAACTGCAGCTAAGAAGGCTACCAAAACTACCACCAAGAAGGCTGACAAATCTCCCGCCAAAAAGACTCCAAAGAAAGCTGCAAAGAAGGCTGCCAAGTCTCCTGCGAAAAAACCTGTGGCTAAGAAAGCGAAGAAACCTACTCCCAAGAAAGCAGCTGCCAAGAAGTGAGATTAATTGACGTGGTTTGAAGTGATGTTCGAATAAAAATTTATTTGTTTAAACTGTGTAATATTCGTCCTTTAAAACAAGCCTAATTTGAAATTGTGGGTCAGTAGTGCTTTTTCTTTCATGTGTTGTCAGAATTAATATTCCAGTTATTAGAATAAAATCTGTCCAGTGTATTTTGTACGACTCTTTGCTGCGAAATAGATTTTAAATGCTTGAAACAATAATTCAAAGATGGTTTGCTAAAAATCTACAAGGACAATTTATAGTTTCACTCAACAAACTAATTCGACTTTTTTGTGTAATATGCATGTAAATTAAGCAATTTTAAGTCATTTTACATGATTAGCTAATTGCTCACAAATGCGTCGTTTTCCAGGTATAATAGATTTAGCATTCCGCTAGATTAGATATAATAGGTTTTAATCTAACCCAACCTTACCTAACTACCTGTGAGTGGTGTTGGTCGCGTCGCAAATATATGTTATGTCTACCGGAAACGTTGAACTTATATCTCGAAAACGACGTATTTGCTAGCAATTTATTATTCATGAAAAGTGTCTTAAAACAGCTCTATTTACACGTAAATTGCACAAAAAATTTCAAATTTGTCGGTTGGGTGAAATTATAAATTGACCACTGACAATGTATTCCTGAATAACGATTAACATTATTACAGAGAAAAGTTGTACAAGCCTTGAGCTACAAGAGTTCATACCTACAGAGCGCTCTGAAAATGATACCGGCAATGAGACAATGCCTTACCGAAACAGCAATGATTTCAAATTTCTTTTTATACATTTCGAATCAATACTTTACTTTTAATGCTGAAAAGTAAATACGTAGTTAAGTTTACTCGGTTTAACATTATTGCAATTGTTTCGGGCAAGATTTTGCGAGTACTCTTGTTTTCTTTCTTTACGAGATGAATAAATATATTGACGTTGTCGTAATGTCACATCAATACGTTATCGTATACGAAATAATGTGTGAACGCTGCAAGAAACCAGCGATCGCCATCTTGTGTTCAGGTTGATTTGTCTGATGAATTCAGCAGTGCTTCAGATTGACCATCGACTGACGGCATGCAATGAGCATTTTCATATGAAACAAGTAGCACGAGAAAATTTGTCACAAATGCATCGCAAAAGAAAATACTTTAAGCCTAAAAAATGAAAATGAAGAGCATTGAAATTGGTGGCATTTAACAAATAAATATTTTATTTCAAATATTTTCTGTATTCACAATTCTGTTCAAGGAATACAAATACCTCGCTTAAAACGATAATTACATTCGAGGCTTCAAAGCTTGCAGTGAATACATAACACATGAAATATTCCGTTCAAGAAGCCGTGGTGAAAGCTTAGCCAACAGCTGAACTACCACCTCGTGAAAAATGAACCTCGTAGTAAATATTTCTTATTGGTAAAAAACTCTCAATATGTCTTAACACAACATTTTTATCAATATTCCATATACCTCTATGCAACAAAAGAAAAGTTGTGTTACGAAAAAAAAAAATGTGTCGACGCTTTAATGATTTTGAAAGAAAATGGGCGTACTCTGAAGTGAAGCAAAAGTAAATCAATCATAAAATGAATAAACAATTCAAATTTTAGCCTTGTCATGGGAATCGAAACCTGTCAGCAGATCGCCTTCCAAATATGTCTGAGAAGCACAATAATTGACGTAAACAGTAAATTAAATAATTGGATAATTTATAACGACACTTAATCGCAGTCAATACATTTTGAATTTTTCATATAATAATGTCGGTACGTATTTCAATTACAGTAGTTTCTTCTACCGACGAGATGAAAAGCGGTACTTACTTACAATATAAGCGAAAACAATTCATGCCAGCACAGCTCAACACTACTTCATTCAGTTAATTATCTTATAAGGAGTGGCGATTACAAGACATAAAACGGATACAGCGTACAAGGTTACTGCCATTACAGTATTGCAAGTATTGGTAACGAGGAAGACAGCGTCGATACAAAAAAGACATCAGTGAACAAAATGGAACTGGGAAAGTCTACTCGTTTTTTTTCTTAATTTAGCTGGAGTTACAAGCACAGAGTTTCATTTATACTCAGTGCTGTTCGATTTCGAAAACAGAAAAACCGATGAAATAAGAAATTGACTTCATGTTATGGCTTTCTAAAGCTTGCCAAATTTGCATTAATTCAGTGCAATACCTTCAGACAGATAAGAATATTGACTTTCAACGAAACAAAAATAAAGACCCGATGTTCTATAACTTTCGGCCTATTTTGTGTTTCTGCGATCAAGTTTCACTTACTCATTAAGATACGACAGAGGCACACTTATCACATAAATCTTGGACCAAACCTGGCATATGGGAGGCATTTCGATTTAACAATATGGTTTACAACTGTAGCTAACGCAATACATGTGACCTTTCATAACAATTGCTCAACACTCTTGAAACAAAGTAACGGCGCTTTATGACACAGTCTCCACATGGCATCAATTTGCGAGCGAAAATGGAAGTGATTCGATCGAAATGAACCATTCGTATAAATATAGCACATGCGAAATAGTTAAATCGACATCTCCCGAAACTCTATCATTTTGTACCACCAATTGGAGCAAAATCGTCGAAATTAATTTCAAGTGAGGATAATTTTTTTAATAACTGCTTTAATTAATAAAACACTACGGGGACGGCGTTACACTCGGCCCAAATGCTGCGCTTTGACCAATGAAGATAATACAGCACCAAAGAAAATTGAAAGCATGAATAAAGAAAAATTTTGCGCTGGAGTATTTTTACAAGCGCTGGATACAGCTCTGAAAAAAGAAAAAAGTAGGAAATAAAGACAGCTCAACTCTGAAAACGAATCCCAAAAACAGATTGTATATGTCAACAGAGTTTTACAAACACTAAGTTGCTCAAAGAATTTGCGAAGAACGCTAGTATCTTATGAATAGTAAGGAAAATATGTACAATACATATCCTTGAGTGCTCAGGAATAATCCTACTCGTTCTCCAAGCACCATCAAACCCTAAAAATGAATTACAGATGTATAATTTCTCTGATAGCACATAACTCGTCTTGCAAGAAAAAAATGTTCAAACGCACAATTATTTCATCACTTTTTTGATTCAATTCATCACGCTTTTTGAAAAATAATTCTAAAAGTTTGATTTCAACTGAGAACGTGGCAACAAGAATATGATCATGGTTAATAATGATCACAAGTGAGAGAAGAATTTGCTACCATAATTTGTCAACATTAAATTAAAGAGCACGAGTTCAAACAGCAAGCTAGAAGGTAAAACCAGGATAGAGACGTTCAAGGCAACTTAGAGGAAAGCACGGTACCGACAATATTATGAATCAATGAATCCCCCCTGCAAATACGCGTATGTAAAGTTAAGCACAACAAATTAACGAGAATAACATAAAGAACTAATGAACGATGAGAGGAAACAAAGACCCAACGATCTACTGAAAATAATTGAAGAAATAGCCTATATTAATTAATAAATATCACATTTAATAACCATTGCTAATCCCCATAAGCAAATAATTGCTTTCTGAAAACCATAAATTTGTTATCATTTCTTTCAATTCGGCTAAACATACGTCAACTGCACGAGGGAATACACAAAAGGATGTTTATGTTGCAATTGGTTCCGAATTGATTTGTAATTTGAAGACAGAAAATAAATACGTTGTTAAAATTTCTGACTCACGTTCCATCATTAATAAATTACAGATTATCTTGAATGATGCAGTAAAGCGAGTTTACTTAATGATTTAGAACTATCAACTTTTATTTAACACGTGAATTTCGTAGAGTAGAGAATATATCGAATATTTCGTGGAGTAGAGAAATTGGAGAAGAAACCTTCAATTCTACTATGGATACAACGCTAACGACACATTATTTTTATCAAAAGCATACTACGTGGGACAAAATCTGTGCATCGGAATGAACATTTCGATTAATTGCGTATAGAATGGTCCGTACCATTTGCCTGCTAGGCTGAAGACTGATCTTCAAGACCAGGATTTTAAAAGAATAAATCAATTGGTGGGAGAATGTCCACATGCCTAAGTCATGAGACACATTACTGATTCACAAAAAAAACTGAATGTTTTGTCGCATTAATTCCTAGTACAAATAGAATATCTATAAAGCTCAAACCTCACGATGTTAATCAACCCATTTTCACATAAATGAATTTTTCAAAAACTATTGAACATCTTAAAATACTTGAAAATCACACACATGATCTTTCGTAACAAGTTCAATCCTGCATGGCAAAAAACATGCTAAAAATTCTAGGAGTGAAACAGGAAAATATTTAACCTGGATTTCAAGCATCTTCCTTGGAAATGAAGTTTCTGCATTAATGTAAGTAATTTACTGAACGACCACTAATGGTAATCTCAAAATTATCTAAAACTCGTTTTAGTTACAGTAGAACACATGGTGGGATTATTTGAAATGAATACAGAAATGGATAAATAATACTAGGGGATGTGAAGCGTTTTCCATCGTATTGGGAAAGTTCTAAGGACAAGCGAAAAGCATAGAACATGGTGGTGGTCTCTACCGACGCGGCCAGGACCGTCAACTGGTTCTTTCTTTGGTAAACGCTGCCTCGATTTGAAAATATCTCCATATAAGCCACAAACGTCAAACGCGCAGCAAAAACACGTAAAAAAGCAGTAAAAATAACATCCCAATGGAGCACACTAACATGAAAACAAATTTTCAAAAAAACTATAAAATACACTGTAAATTTCTGGAATACCTCTGAAACAATAGTATAAGCTGTACAAAAAACACAAGCTTTCGTAAGCAATGTTTCGAACGACAGAATAATTTATAAATTAAACTATCATTGGAATACTTTGGACTAGCACCAAACCTGCCAAAATTAACGTTTGCCTCTTATTCACACATGACTGCCACCAAAAACAGACAGAGCCACCACGCCTCCAGATCGTCGTCAACAGCGACATCTTAGTTTCTTTACATCACGCAGAGCGAACAACCTACATCATGTTATACATTATCCCCTATGTTTTAAGTAGTTCTATTTCTTTTTCAACTCCCTCGAAAGAAATGAACAAACAACTTCATTTCAACCAGAGTTCTTTCTATACGGCGTGATTTTTTACTTGGTGATCAATTTAAAAATTAATATTCCAAAATACACAACCAGACTGATAACTAGATCAACAAACTTGAATGGCAAAAATTTATCAACCATTCGAAACAGGCTTTAGTGCGTTTATATTGGTCGTGTCAGAGTTGATCTCGCTTGTTAGAGTGGAAGTGTAGCTAGACTTTCTTCAGCATTGTGAGGTTGAGAACTTCAGGCAGCTCGATGTCTTCTAGTCGAATGCTTGACGGATTGAACGGGAAGCGTACAGGGTACAAAAATTTCGTGTTCATGATCAGGGTGGTCTGCAAAAGAAATTGTCATACACAGTAAATGAAGCACAAAGTTAATATTAACTCAAAGTGAAATGAAGGCAAAGGAATGGGTATTAAGCTTAGAACGAACAGTAGGTGAGTGCTCTGAATTTATACCAAGTCGGGGGGGGAAAACGGAAAACTGAAACATCCTTCCATATAACACATTTAACTTTTTATACTTTCTTTTGTCACATAAAATACACAGAGAAGGGCTGCGAAAATTTCAATTAACTGGGTTCCCGCAGTTCGAGATGTACTTGGTATACGACATAGGTAAAGACTAGATACACGTAGGCATTAATTTCCAAGAACATCAGGTCATGTAGTATCTGTGTAGGGTTTCATTTTTAATTATTAAATAATGCTTGTACTCGAAATTTAGCGTTTCGTATTTCTTTACGTAAGAATAATAAATGCAATTTCCAGTATCAATCTCAAATAAGAACATTCAAATCACTTGAGTTAAAGAATTATACACTTTCAAACAGTTTAATTTTTGCGAATCCTCTTCAATGCCTTAACTCAACCAATTCCACTTAAACTTCAACCATTAAATTTTGCGCTTTGGAAGTAATTCAAGTTTTACGTTATTTTTTTTCCTGTATACGTTTTTTGTAAGGCAATAAATTTGGGCTCTCACCTGCTCCTGCTCGGCGTTTGGTCTGAGGAGCAAGCGCTGCTGAATCTTCTGGATGAAGGATGCTGGTAACCGTTCTTCGAAGTCATCCGGTGTGTATAAATTCAATATTTTGACAACCTGCAATAAAAAAGTGAAGTTAGGAAAACTGTGGGTCGATATTTGTTCATAGAGTTCAGGGAAAAATCAATTACGAATGAAAAGAGTAATAAACGCCCATTATTTTGAAAATAGCTCATAAGAGTACAACTTTTCACTTACCCTCGAAATGGGTAAAATTCTGTAATATCTTCACACGTATGCTAATCAGCAATTGTACTGACAATTCTTCAGATTCCTGCTTTGAATTTAAATTCTATTAAGCAAATACTTATATATAAAAAAATGAGTCAATTAATTACAAGTGACTTCGAAGGTAACAAATAAAGCCAAATGTTAGACAATTCACTGCAAGGAAAAAATAATTGCTACTTGGTTTATGTACTAAATACTGAAAAAGAACTCGCACTCGCACGAACTCATTGATATGAAAGCATGAAGGTATTCAATTATAAATGTTATTTAAATTTAAGTAGCTCACTTCACGCTAAAATAGAGAGAAAAAACCGGAAGCACAAGTCAAAAAACATGAACATACTATAAAATTGTATTTTCAGTCTGTGCCATTCATTGAAAAGCGAGCAAATTGAAAAACATGCTATGCCTTAAGGACGCTGAATAGCAGCTATAATAATCCATAGTTATACATATGAGGTAACAGGAGTTCATACTATTTGCAAAAATGGTGCCCTACTATTTTTGGTATAACTTTATTGTGGATGGAAGTATAACTATATTCTGAGCACCAGCTGCCCTCTACAGAAAAGGTACTCAAGTGGTAGTCACGCACGGGTAGATGAAATAATGGAACAATAAGCCCTAACCGCACGATATACTGTACGTTTGAGGAAGCAAAATATTCCAGAGTACGTATCATTTACTATCAATACCTGCCCCCATTAGCACAAGCACAAAAGTGATGTGATGCAATAAGAGAGTGGAGCATGCAGCTGTACCTGAGGCAAAGTGAGCTTATTGCACATATCGCAAATGCTCTGCACGTCATCGTCTGTCTTGCGAGCCTGCAGTAGCTGAGCCGCCTGGATGATGGGAGACAGCGCGTCCGTGTTGCCTGCACACCGCAACATAAACCATCAACAATAAGTTACGGAGCACTCGAACGTTCTATCATTCTTCAATGGATTGAGAACAATTTTCAAAGATATGACAAAAAATTAAACATTAAGGAGCTACATCCACAGAAATAAATTTAAGATTTGAATGAGGCAATGAAATATATGAACATAAACAGTGAACGCGATAGTAAAATAATACCTTAAAGCATTTTAATCAGAAATCTCTTACTCTGTTTCTTTCCTCTCTAATTTTTGTAATTGCTTTCTCTCTATCGAGCATTTAAATCCTCTCTTTCTTCCTTTCTTTAAATCCTCTTTAAATCCTCTCAAAATTACTTGTACTGATGTAGATCAGATACCAATACAAATATAATTCGAAAATAGTGAAAATAAACTTTAGGTAGAATTTTTTTCACCACACGCTCAGAAAGCCTAATCAGAAAACCATTAAGAGGGAAGAATTTATTCATTGATAATAAAAGTGATGAACTTAATTACTAAAGATTTTTTCCCACAAATTTTCGAAAATTTGATGTCAAATACACGAGTCATCTAAACGAAGATTATTCATAGTTTGTAACGAGGAAGGCTTAAATTTCAAGTTAGTTTGGGATGATCTATTTGCAACAAATGTGTACTGAAAATGGAAAGGAGGAAGGCACTATTTAGTATACAATTACGGGAACGGGGATCTTCATTTAGAAACTGTTAAGATATGTTTTCGAATGAGACGAGATGAGCTCTAAAAATCCATATATTATATCTACCCTGCAGCTGAGCACACAAAGTCCCTCCTCAAAAATAGAGTGCATAAAATAATGAATAAAATTCAAACGGGGTAGGACGTTCACATTACTTGGGATCACGTCCCTATAAGTCTTAACGTAGCCAATACGTAAGATTTGCTAAGTAAAACAAAGAGCGATATGCACTTCACCTGTGAACTAAACAAATGTTTTTCACATCTTAGAAAAACTAAACAAGAGATAAGAGAAGTCAAAAAGTGTTCTTTGTAGTACGACGCAGCGAATACCTAGTGAGGCATTTATCTAATTAGCTGTTAATGCTTTGAGGTAGTGAAATTTTGTCAGATGCTTCTGCTCTAACGCACGATAAAAATTCAGAGTCACTGCCGTAGAAGGACCTGACTTGCAGCAAGTTTTGCAAGAAAGAACACTCTTGCCTAGCTAAAGCACTCACAGAGCTCAGGCAGGCGAATATCACGCGTCCACTGCTCGAGGTGGCTGAGGTTGTAGCGGATCTGCATTCCCTTGGACCAGTGGCACATGTCTTTCCGCAGCAGCAAATTGTTCAGGGCACCAGCGCAGATGAAGTAGAAGATCTGCGGTGGTAGCCAAATTTGAGATCGTTGGCTCTGCTGTATTCTTTGCAGTTGTTATGACTGACATTTAATTTCATCTGTTTAGCTGTAGGGTCATTTGACAGTCAAAAGTTGAATTCTAGGCTACAATGGCAAAGCCAGGAAATACCACAAAGCCTCTTTGAACTCAAGAAGCTCAGGAATCCTAACTTCTCGCAAGGGACGACAACGTCTCGAAATATGCAGCAAAATATATTCTATAACACACGCCTCAGTTGGAAGTCTATAAGATCAACTCCACAATCGTAGTAATTTCACTCAACTGGTGCTTGTAAAAACACAAACGAACTCAACAGTTTTGATCAAACATCGTCTTTTCAGCACGCATTTCCCTAAACTTCCAAGAATTTACATTAATCATTCCGCTCTACCTCCGACTCCAAGTACTCAGACAGAAAATGCTTCACCTCATCAAACTATGTACGTTGCTGATTTAGTCGCATTCATGACAAATGTATGAATCAATAAAATAAAGAATAAATTTCAATTTATCATTTATATATGAATACCATAAACAATCCAGAACTTCAGACCTAAAATCCAACATCACCTTGGTTTTTTGACCTCTCCACAAACTCATCTGTCAAAGCACAAGAGTAGTCACAAGTGAAACATAATCTCTCACCACAACTTGTTTTCCCATTATTTTGCTATCTTCTCTTCAAGCACCTGCTCGCAATTAAAGACAGCTCTAAGGTATTTTTGAGACATAGCACAAACCTGTCTGAAAACTTGCGAAATGAGCTCAGGGTCAGTGCCAAAAGTTGCTAGTGTCCTGTAGAAGACGGTGAGCTGATTCAAAAGCAGATCCAACGCCTTCTGGGGCTCTTCTGGAGACTCTTCAGAGCTGCTGCTCTTCCGACCTGCCCCAAGAGAAGAATTAAGCGCAATTAATGATTGGACTTTCCCTGTTATTTATCTGTCATCTAATCACTTCACTCACAAATAAAGCATTTCAATTATAGTCCCCTAGCGTTTTAACCTTCAAAAAAAACAGTAAAATATGCTGCTACAGCGTCTATGATAGTTCAAGAAAATTCTACTTTTTCCCAGTTCATGTATAAAGATTACGAAACAATCAACTACATTTTTCTTTAAATAGTATAATAACCATGAGAGCCTGAGTAATAAAAAAACGGGGGGAATAGTAGAGGAAAAGGAATGCTGATGACGTCAAAATGAAGAGCCTTAATGAAAAGTCAGCCATCGAACACGAAGATGGAACATAATACCAGCAGATGAAAACGAAATAAAAAATGAGGGGATAATGAATGAGGCAAAAATGAAAGCCAATAAACATTGGATGCACGCATAAAATAATAATGAACATAAGAGAATGATTTTGAAACAGTGAGAGAATAGCAGAAATGATGCAACGCTCACAGAAGGAAGACGCTGCAATTAGGTGAATGTGTTATTTTAAGTAGGTAACTGATAAGATTAGATAAGTTGGTTTGAGCATTCCTAATCGCAACAAAAGAGTTTCAAAGAGAGAGAGGATGAAGGTACCATTTAGTCTGAAGTTAAGAGAACGCAGAACCTATGCACAAGGTATATTTCCACAAAGAATATCCTGCGCATAGATACAGTAAGTTAAAGAAGAAGGTTATGGAACAAGCAAAAATTGAAGAAGAAAGTTAGAGGTGCTGAAAAACATGATAGTAGTGAATCGAAGAAAGATGGTTCTTAATGAAATAAAGAAATTCATTTCAACAAAGAGAGGCTAATCTAACTCTCAGCTCAGGACCTCGCATATTCCTTCTGAGAGAGCTTTTGCCCATAGATACAATAGTTATTTCCCCCTGATGGGTTAAGCAACTGATATATGAGGGAAGAATGATAGTGGCAATCGTAGGAGTGAAATTGACAGTGAGGGTATATATGATGAGTGTAAAGCAAATGAGGCAGCGTTTTAGAGCGAAACGGTGTAGGTTGCAATTGAATAATTACTTAGATGGGCTTCAAGCCAAGATAGAAAAATCGAATGAAGCAAAATTGTCACGGAAGTACGGTACTGAGTGATTAGTATAAGAAATTTTCTTGTATATGAGACATAAATTCGTATTTTATGATGGGGTTATTGAAGCTCCGTGGTCTCACTCGCGTTGATGACGATGCTTGGTGTTAAGCACTAGCAGGTAGAAATAAATCGAATTTGATTAGTACGGTGAGCACAGCGAAGTAAGAGAGAAGGAAAAGCACAAGCTGTTTACATAGAAGGTGTGAGAGTAAACAGGCTAGTTAACATCTTAAAAATTAAAAAAATATTCAAGGGCTTACACCAAAAGACCTCGAGTAGATCTGAGGCATTGAGGAATGGTGTCAAGAAGATAAAGGGGACTGAAATCAGTAAAGTATGCAAATGTTAAAAGGAATCAGTTTGCCAGAATAACGAACGAGATTCGTTCAGGTTGAGGATAGAGTTGAGATAGAATTGTACAATGCTCTGTCTGTTTTACGTGTATGCGGACGACGTTGTGAGCGAAGTGATTGACCGAGTTGCTCAAAAAGATTTGGAAACACAGACGCGGTGACTGACTGAATCGACCCCATGCTAATGGAACGCCACTGATAACTCAAAGTTCAAATTGAAATCAGCGATAAAATTTACAAGTACTAAACGTGGAAAATTTATAGTACACACTGTTTCATGAGCTTTGCCTACTGCGCTATACAAAAGAGATTATAACAATAATTAATACGAAATTGAGAGAGAAAATAATACACAAGAAGGTAATTGACATAATTAACTTAGAAAAGCAAATTCGAAATGGAAATAAAAATCTAATTCGCTACCGAAGACTACCGTTTGGGGAGAGAATAGCAGTAGGTTTAGTTAAGAAGCCAAAAACCTGCAAAGCCCAAAAAACCTACGCACCTCCCATGGGACCAGGCTTGCTGCCCGAGAGGCCTGAGATGGCCTCGAGCTCGAGGATGCTAGGCACCACCAGAGGCTGGATGCTCTCCTCCATGAGCTTGATGACACCGTTGTAAATCCACACAGCCAAGTCTGACAGCACCTGCGCCAAGCAAGCAAAAATTAGAGGCGATGTTTCACCAGTCACTGTAGCTCTTACGCTAAACGTGATAGCAACGAGGAAGAGACTGAGCTCCTGTACTGCATGGAACCTAACACGGCTTAAACAGAGAAGAACTACTCGAACAGCTTTTAAATACAACATTATGTCTACGAAACAAAGATTGATGCATCGAGTGAACGGAGATCAGGAACTCATCACAGGAATTGAAGAAGTGCGTTTTCGAACATTAGTAACAAAATAAAAACTCCTCAACAAATTAGTGTATGTAAAAGAAACATTAAAATATCAACATACTTGTCTATACTCTGAGAGATCGAAATTCTTGAGCGACTGCTCATTCTGCTTGGGAGTATTGTCCTGCTGAAAAGCTTTGTCTCCCGAATACTGCTTGAGGTTGTGCAGCAAGCGTAGCGTGTTACTCAGCCACAGCACAGTGGAGTCCAGATCGTCGTGCCTCTTCTTGATCACGCGCTTGATGCCAGTCATTGTGTGGTTCAGCAAGGACCGAACCTAGACAACATGAGATCAGTTTAGTACATGAAAAAACTAATGACAGATTGACTATACACAGCTAAATACTGTGGAAGCTACACTCATTTTGTATTGCCAAAAGGTGTCGGTTTTAATTCGTTTGTCTTGCTAGCACTTTCTGAAAACGGTCCTAGTGAAATGAGTGCCACACAATACGTCAACAACTGCTGAAATATCTGGGAAAACAGGAACGCTAGACAATTAAATTTGATCAGTTGAGTCTGTTCAAACCTACCTAACCACAACAAAGGTGGTGCTAAGAGGGGATGAAGGAAGGTACCATTTGGTTTAGAGTTGAGGAAACGGGAAATCTATGCACACGGTGCGTTCCCACTCAAAAGCCCCTGCGCATAGAAACAGTAAATTGAAAAGGTTATGAAATAAGGTAAAAGATCCTTAAAACACTAAAAAACTAATTTCAACAGAAGAAAGGCCTACATGACCTTCTGCCCGGGACCTCAACAGTCAACACCTTCGCCTTAAAGTTCCAATTCCCATTATAACAATAGTTGGATCCCTCTGAGGGAAACGCTAGTAAATTTTGGCTGACTTCGATAAGAATTAACGTTTCACAGTGCTGTGGTTGCAATCCATATCAAAAAGGACAATGATAAAAGGATGATGTACTCGAAACGACGGCAGGTCATCAAGCGACGACAACGTAAAATAAGCCAAGAGGCCTGCCGGAGTTTATACGATAACAATACAACACATGTTTAGTGATTAAAATTAATATAAACATTTATCAGTTCATCGATATGCCGAGCTATTAATTAAAGACAATGATGAGCACCATTAACAACAACGGTGCGAATTATACGATGTTAGTATTTACACAAGACCAGGCTTGTTTGTATTATTAGTCAGTATTGCTGAACAAGATTTGATTCCTTTACGAAAAATGATAATGTAAAGCCGTTCTTAAATTAAAATTCGACTTCTAAACTGTATTGAAATCTCAACTGTATTGGAATCTCAACGAATATGAATTGTAATTACTTAGATTTTTTCATCATTATTCAGAAGTCGTGCTGTAACTTGCGAGTCCAAGTCCGGCGCGTGCGACTGACGTCTAGAGAATGTCTGCTATGAATGCTATTTTTTGATACACGGCGTGTATGACAGCCTGAAACCAAGCCAAAATAAATGAAAGGAGATGTCGCACACTAATGAAATCTATAGTTAAAGTCTGCAATTATATTTCAGAGGGCAGCGTTAAGAGACACTGACATAGCACGCAGTTTTAAGATCTTTTTTTTTTTAATTTTAACACTCTAGGTAAGCTAGAGGAGCCAGACTGCCGGAGTTCTCAATGAATATTCTTAAAATAAAAATAAAATAACTTCGTCATCTAACGCAATAGTGATAACCCTTCAAGCAAGCAGGTACTACATAAAATGGGTTATTTTGTATAGACGAAAAACATAAGGAAATTAAAAAAAAGTTGTCTGACATTTCCGATGAAGCAAAGAGATATATGGAATTATACTCAGTGAAGGCTCTGGAAGGTTTTTCACTAGAAACTGGTTCAAGTACAAAAATCATGAAAGTTTTCAACATTTCATTTTCAACGGTTCTGAGCTTCAACACAAAAGTAATTAGCTGAAGAACTTAAAAATCAATAACAGTTCAATATGTCAATCCCAGGAAGTATTCCCACGCAAAATTACGCAAGAACAGAGAACGATGAAAAAATGAACCAAACCTTCTCATCGTCGTTGATATGATCCGTGTGGCGGATGCACATGAAGAGGATGTAGGCCGGTAAACCGGGCAGCAATGTAACAGCAATTCTCGGCTTCAAATCTGCACAAATGAGCATGATATTAACAGCAGTTCATCGGATACTATCTAACGCTTAGTCTGCACGGCGCGATGGTTCTCACGCGAGCAGAAACGCCAATGTCAAACTTCTAACTTGCGTATACGTCCGCCTGCTTTGGGTAGGTCGAACGTAAGCCTTTGAACAAAATTAGATAAGATTATAACTTAGCTTAGACTTCTGTAACCACAACGAAGGTGGTCTCAGAGAGCAGAGCATTATTTAGGATGGTATTAAGGGAAAGAGGAAATCTGTGCAAAAGATGTGTCCCCACATCCAGAGCTCAAAACCAAATTGAAAAACTTGTTCACCGAGATACAAGTACAAAACAATAAAAACTGAAAAATAATAGTAAAAGGAAGAAAGATATCCGTAACACAAAAAGCCTCCTCTATTTACACAAAAGCAAGGAGGTTTACCTAATCATCAGTTAAGAATGCTGACGAGGATAAGCATTCCTTCCATTGGAGGCGAAAATGTACCAAAAGCAGACTTGACACTCACCACATACACATCAGCCTTTAGAATCTGGCCGGTTACGTTGCTCCGAAAACAGAAGCCATAAAAGTCACGGCTGTACACCTTAACGTTAGACGTGCGTGACCCAATTTTAATTACAATGATGTTGGTTGATATCGGCTAAGTGAAATTTTAATACTAGGAATTTGGTGTCAGAATACCACTCGCTTCATGAGTGAAAATTTCTACCAAATAGGAGTTCCCATTACATGCCACTGGTCACACAGCAGGATGATTGCATTAAAAAAGAGAGTTGAAATAATCACGAGCAACATCAGACTAGGTGCACACTGCCAAGGTAATCAGAGCACAGCAGTAACCAGAAAAACTATAAACAAATGAATAATTTCAGATGTACCATAGAAGCCTAAGCAACACCTTATTGAAATTCGCACCAGCTCGCACTTTTCTTGAACTAAAAAAATGCCACTTTATCAGAATTTTGGCTAATTCAGGCTATCATGACCTTGATCAAATTTAGTAAAAATGCAATGGTATATTGTTTCACAAGGGCATAAAATTTCCAAATTTCAAATGGCGCTGCTCGTTGCAGACTGAAGGTAAAAATGTGATGTGGGGGAATGGCAAACGAAAACTAGAATATTTGACCCATGTTCAACCGAACAGACAGCAGAATGCGAGGTTTAGTATTCACACTTGTTTCGTATAAGTTGTGGAAACATCAATTCGGAAAGTAATAAGTAAAATATGGATCGCTAACACACCACCAGGCCTGAAAGAATGTAGATGAGTCGACTAACCATAGATGAGCATTTTGATAATAGCGGTCTCGTCCCTCTTGTCGTACTCCATCATGCCCATGTAGTCGCGCTCCTTCTTGCGTATGGCGGGCAGATACGCGGTGGCTGCCGCATCCCCTGTCTCCGGGGCTCCCCCCTCCAGCGCCTCGGCCGAGCTCTCCACTCCTGTAGACAAAAAGGTTTTATAAAATTGCTTGCTTCTGATCCACTTTATTCGAAAAATTAAAGGAAAATGGAGCTACGCACAGCAGGAGTATTATTGCTCCAAGGTTAATATCGCTGCTTCTGAAGAGCAATAAATATTGCACGATGAACATGTAATTCTATGAAAATACAAAAAATCTACGCTAAAATTGTGTTACCAAAACAACCATTTTTCGAAGATGTGACGCTGAGCAAGTGGAAAATAGTTTAATTCAGTGAGCTAAGTACATAAGAATAGACAGCGTTGTACATATATGGTTGGGGGAATTCTATCATGAACGAACTTCTGAAATGCACATATTTCAAAACAATTGACATCAAAAACATCAAATAAAGCTGAAACAAAAACTGATCAAATGGGACACTAGACACCCGCACACAAAAATAATGTACTCACAAAACAAATATAATGAGCGAGGAACAACTGTAATCAGGGAACATGCCTACGGCACACATGTCAGCAAGCGTGAGTTTGCAGTGCCTCTCAATAGCTTGACGAATTTCAAAAAATGAAGGGTTCATGTACAGGTTGAGTACCCGCTAGCACTGCACAATATATTTTCAAGCAGAGGGAAGTCTGTTCGCATGAGGCTAGTGTGGATTAATAACACACAAAACAAGAAAAGTTAAATGCAATCGTAGAAGCGTGGACAGAAGGCGGCCTGTTTACGAAAAAGCTCAAAACAAAAATTTAAACTCAACGATGAAAATTATATACTTAACTATCAACTCGGGTTATCAATAACACGCGTTTGGACGAAAATGTACGAGCTTCGAAGTCCATGTCGACTCAAGTGCATCACTGCAAGTACAGGTTCTGAAGTTCTGATCACTTGAAACAGTTCACTTTTCGCGAGGAGCTTAGAAATCCCAACACAAGCGCCAGAAGTACACAGAGTAACTATAATCAGGACGTTCTACAGCATAAATATACGGAAAGTAGCGAGAGAACACCAGCACCACGATGATAAAATCAAACGTACCAAGTTGAAAAACATCTAACCTGGAGAATTCTTTAACGTATTTTCCATGATTATTTGGGTAGACTTGAGATTAGCTTGCTGCTGAGAAACATTCGCAGCAGAAACTGAAAATGTATCTACTTTATCTACAGGCAAGTCGGATGGGGAACTTGGTAATCTGCTCACAGTTAGCTGCTCTAAGTTGATATCAAAAGGTATGGGCTCAGCAGGGATGTATTTTTGTCCCTTCAGAGTGAAGTGATCGCTTTTCTCATCTATAGGGGGAACTTCGCCAGAAATTTTTTCGTCAGGTTCAGGGTCGTTGCAGTTTGTAGGGTTGGTTGAATCGACATTGCATTCATTATCAGTTGATTTTGCCGTCATCATTTCACTTTCATTTTCTTGCTCGCCTGGTAATGCTGTGTCAGGAAGTTCAACAGTTTCCTCATGAGGTTCTTCGCAAAGGCATTCGTCAAAATATCCGTAGTAAACAATACTTCCATAAAACAATTCCGCAGAAACGCAATCGAAAGTAGATGTCGACACTCGAAGTTCACAAGCGAGGCGATAATGACCAAAAATTTCTTGATCGGTGGGCAGACGGTTTTTGACATGCAAACTATCTTCAGCTACTTGGGAGTAAACTTGCGAAGGGTCTTTTCCTCCGCGCATCTTTGAGTTGTACACCACAGTTTCCGTAGAGGAATCCGAAGAGAGAGAATTCATGTCCACGTCACCGTCGCGAGGCGTGGAAGTTGCATAAAAACTACCAGCCAGGCTCTCCGCTGCGAACTCAGCATCTAAAACGTCAGCACTGTCGCTCGAGTCGAGACTTTGGGCTCGGATCCTCCGATTGTTATCCTCATCGTTGAGATCTCGCCATAGTTTATGTATGCACGGATGAATTTCTGTTTTCTGTTTTAGCCACTTGACGTTATTGAGACCATGCTTGTAGACGACAGGTAGATAAGTATTGAAGTACTTATAATTTGCTCTAGTATACTTTTTGAGGTAGAGGTTGCGAGCGAACTGTCCTAGAGGAGGAGCGAGGATAGGCCAGAGGGGAGGAGCAGCTGGATAATGGTGGGGTGACATGGGTGGCAGTTGTTGCTGGAAAGCGTGAGCCGGTAGGCTGGTCTGTGGAAGTACACTAATGATAAATATAGGAGACTTCTGAAGCACAGCAGACGATGCATTGACAGGAGGTGGGGGCGGAGAAACATCATCTGGGGGAACTATGAGGCCGTCGGGAGCTGGAGACGAGGCTTCCGCAGATCCAGCAGCAGCACCAAGACTACCAGCATCACTTGACTCGTGAGTGGAGCCCTCGCTTACAGAAAATGTTCGTTTCCGAGAACTGAACAATGGACTGCCTCCAGATGGAACAGTTCTGGGCAGGAAGTCCTCTTCGGTGGCGCGCATCACTTCTTGCACAGAATATAAACCAAAAGGCAACATATCCATTTTAGCGGTTTAGGAAATTTGGAATTCGACTCAGAAATATGATGGGCAGAGAGCTACACTGTAGTAGCTGCTCAGAGCACTTTTCTCCTAACTTCTCATCAAATGGCTCATCAACTTAAATTGGATGCGACCTGTTGAGGTAGTGGTGAAACTAATGCATACCATAACACGGGCTAGCAATATAAGAGCTTTACCTGCAGAAAATCTTTAGAATCATATGAAAATTAAGTAATAAACACGAATAAATAAACTAATCATCAAAAAAATGCCATGAGCTTAAAACTCTTCAATTTATTTTCCACAATGCGTACATGATAGAAAAGTAATGAATATTTTTAAAAGTTGACTTAAACCTCCCTAACCACAACCAAGTCGTTCCTAAGAAAAGGAGGAGGCAGTCATCATTTACTGTGGAACCAAGGGAACGGGGAATCAATTCAAAAAGTGTGATCTCTCCGTCCTGCCCATAGAAATGACCAGATTGAAATAAATTTATTAAACTAGATAAAATTTTAGGAAACATATAATGGTTACTCAGAAAACAGAAATGAACCGGAAAAAGATGGCAAAACAAAATCATTTTATTTGCTTAAAAAAAGGGTTTCAACAATCAGACGTTAGAGGATACAGAATCGACGACTTCCTCAGGAACGAGTCAAGAACGAATCACAGATAAGGAAGAGTAAATTAAATTATGAGTTAGTTTAAGCCTCCTTAACTACAAAAAAGGTGTTCGAAAAAGAAGAAGGATGAAACCCCTTTTTAGCACGGAGTTCAGAGAACGCAAAATCTCTGTACAAGATCTGTTCTCAAACAAGATCTCCAGTGTATTGGAACAGTAAGTTGAGAAAGAAGTTCAAGAAACAAAGTAAAAATATAAGACAAAAGTAATTAGTGCTGAAAAACAGGATAGCAGCAAACTGACAAACGTGGTTCGTAAAAACAAAAACATATTCTTTTTCAACAAAAAGAAAGCGTTTACTAACTTCGAACTAGGGATCTCAAATCTTCCCCCTGAGAGCTCCAATACCTATAGATACAGTAGTTGTATCCTACGAGGGAAGATAAGGCAGAGTAACAGTGTACTTGAATACATGCAGCAAATACTTCTCGCAATGCAGAAAAACTACACTTTCAGTAAGAACTGTAAAAAGTACGAAACAAAACATTGGTGAAGTAGATGTTTGATGTTGGCTGCTACGGAACAATAAGCATGGAAAATATGGATTTGATGTAAAGCTGTAAACGTAACATTTAAACTGGCTGGAACGTCGAGGCGAAAGTAAACTAATAAACAAGACACCGCATTTTCATTATTTTAAGCACACGATTTGCTGCAGTTGATTATGACAATCCCTCCAAAAACGTTTCAAAAACGCGGCACTGAACGTCATATCAATTATCATTCTGACAAAATGTAGATATTACAAGAAATTATCGACTTTCAAGTTGCTCACACTAATATTTGGTGCATTGTTACCAAGCTTTCGTTGCAGCACTAGATACCAAAAAATGTTCCCATCTCGTGTTGCATCTGACTGGCTGGAGACTCGAACCTGACATTTCAGGAAGCTAATTGTATTCAAACATGAGACCTTTGAAAACACAAGGAACTCGGTGAACGGCAGAAGTCCTCGTACTGCGACTTAGAGACTCCTAAATGCAAAAACAGGATCACAGAACGCGCAGAAAACAAGGCAAGCGGGCACCCCGTTATCGGAGTGCGCAGGTCGCACGCAAGACACCCCGAGCTGACGAGCAACTTCCGGAAACGCAAGCTCCTGAACAAGCTCGCCCCCGCTCAGGGGTAGGGTGGAGTATCACTTCCCCAGTACTTTTCATGGCCGTAAAAACAGAAGAAAGCGGCCATCATCAGGCGCCGCGTCACAGCCACATTGTAAAAATAAAACATACCTCATTCCCTAGATTGAGATTCTCTACCACAGACACTATAGAAGCGATTCAACTGTGTTAGCGAGAAATTTCGAGCATTAAATTTAAAAAAAATTGTCAGCGCAAACACACAAATGATGATGAAGTCCGTCGCTCGGTACGTAAGCCTAAGTCACTACAGAAAAAGAAATGAAAGAAAAGTAACAAAGAAAAAACTGGCAGAAAAAGGAAAAAATAATAGAAGGAATGAAGGCCAATTGAAATATCTCAACTCTAAATTTTTTTAGAACTATATTGATGTTTGAGTGATCGATAAGCAATTGAAAATGTCCATTATTGTGTCAAAGAAGGTTAAAAAAAGCTGAAGTGCACAAAGTACGATATTAAAATTTGAAATTCAAACAGGGAAATTTGCAAGGGTAATTTACCACACCACGTGCTAAAGAACCCTCATATTAGTCTTCAAGTGAACCTGCAACAAAACGCAATGAATATCGATGATAATTTTGATGTGTAAAGCTTAGTACCTATAGGGTTAAGTCCCCAGCATTTTCTTTGCTCCTAAAGAATTGAGGAACGCCACTAGCTATAAAGTCTAGCAAATATTGAATGAGGATTACACTTGACGTAGCTCCCAGTACAGGGAAAGCGACACTCGAAAACAGAATGAAACCTGAAAATAAAATGAACGTATACATCATCAGACTTGAACAATTCGACAGTAGTTCAGAACAAGTAAAAGTTAACTCTAAAGCAAAAACTCGCCAAATAATCGCTTACTTTGGCTATCAATCAAAAAAGTCCACGCAAGAACAGGTGTGAGCAAAGGAGCATCACTAATAGAGAGAAGTACTAAAAAACAATGTATTTTGGAGCGACAGTACGATCCGCTTCGAGTATACGACTTTTGCTAATGGAAGGAACACGCTCGCGCGCAGGCAGAAGTTATCATCAAACAATGTTTTGCTGTATTTACACTTAGAATAGGATAAAATTAAGTTCTAAGCGTTCACGACACTTTCTAATATCTACCAGCCACCCAATCGATTAGCAAAAACACTGGCGCAGCAATGAGAAAAATACCATTTCACCGCGCTGAAGTGAGGTACTTCACATTTGTCACGCTCTAAAAGAAATTACATTAATTCATCAATAAGCGTTGAATTGAAAGACGTAGACTTAAAATGAAATTATTCATACCCACAGGAACGGCGTATCGGCACACAAGTGCAACAACAATTTAACATTTTGGACAAATAGCTCAGAAATATTAGCGGTTCTAAAAATGTGAGCTCATAAATTTTAGGGGCATTGGAAGACGAACATCCGAAAAATATCAACGACAAACACTGAGCGGAGCAGAAGATTTCATAGGAGTAAGCGAGAATAGACTACATGTTAGTTGAAGTCTCTCTGACCGCAACAAAGGCGTTCTAAAGAGAGGAAGGAGAAAGGCACCATTTAGTATGGAGTTAAGAGAGAGCGGAATCTAACCACAAGGTACATAAAAACAGGGAGTTGAAAAAGAAGTTCATGAAACACTATAAAAGTAGAAGAAGAAAGTAGTAGGTGCTGGAAAAACAGGACAGCAGTAAACCGAAAAAAGATGGTCCCTAGCAAAAAAATCTATTCCATTTCAACAAATACAATGCCTACCTATTATGTAGCTCAGGACCTTACATATTCCCCCTGGGAGCGCTAATGCCCGAAGTTACAATAGTTGTATTCCTCTGAGGGAAGCCTATTGAAAACGATCATTACATATCGCACCACATTGGGAATTTCATCAGGTTAAAAAGTAAAACAATTTAACCTTTGACTTCGAATTCTGTATGAGTTCTGAGAAAAACTCGGTCCTAACTTCATCATCGTTTCCAATAATCATCTTCATTTTACCATGTACACTGAGTTCTTGAGTTACATTGCAGGTAAGTACCTAATCTTAGTAAGTAAAACTCACGATTTTTTCATTTAGCCATGATGATCCTAATTTTATGACAAGAGCATTCGAGTAACTATGAAGGAACAAACGTAATAGTGATTTACTGTTGATACATAAAGAATACTAAAAACTCACTAAGGCCCCCAGGGGGATCCAACAATTGTATCTACGGGAATTAGCGCCCCCAGAAGGAAAATCTGAGGTTCCGAGCACAGACTTAGGTAAGCCTTTATTATTGTTGAAATAAAATGTTTTTGTTTTGTCAAGGACCATCTTTTTCGGTTCACTACTGTCCTGTTTTTCAGCACCTCTCAGTTTCTTGAACTTTTATCATGTTTCCTACCATTTTTTCTTAAATCCCTTTTCCTACGCGCAAGAGATCTTATATAGGCTCCCTTTGTGCAAAGATTCTTCATTCCCTTCACATGAAATCGTCCCTTCATCCTTCTTCTCTCTTGAACGCCTTTGCTGAATTTAGAGAGGCTCAAACTAACTCAACTAATCCAACTCACTGACGACAAATCTCAACTCTGAAGCTCGCTATTTACTTTGAACTACTTCTAAAGAATATGCAACTCCACCGAGAAATTGAGGTCTCTCTTAACCCGTGGTGTATAACAAGCAAGAGCACCTCGCCTCAACACGGCCAACAAAACACCTCCCGCTCGTCCCGGATGCTGCTAATCCACGATAACGGCGACCTGTTCAGTCTAGTGCTGCCAGGTAGGTCATCACCTACATTTAAGATGCGAACTTTCCAGTATCCGTTACAATTATTAAAACTTTCATACTGTCATAAACGCAATATATTCAATGGAAGACTAAGAGTGAAAATTCAATGGAAAAATCAAAGCGTGCAATGACATCTTTAGGAAACAGTTCTACAAATAAACAATACCCTAAAAGAGATGTAGTTGGCTAAAAAAAAATAATGGCTACTGTTCTTGATAGGTAATCAGTGCGTGAGGGCACTACTACACAGAGGCAATTGCCTAACGCACCAGCAGCACCAGCGACCTTTTAATCTCGGCTACCTAACGCACCAGCGACCTCTGAATCCGTCTCTCGGTGCATGAGTGTGGCGTCACAAGTAAGGGTATCTTGTACTGCGCCCTTTTCCTCATCCCGAGATTCTGAGATGAAATGCTCTCCAAATCCCCAAATAATAAAAACACAATTCGAAGCATAGCATGCTGGGTCGAGCAGCTTATGATTGATTGATTATAAATAAGTTTTAGCCTCCCTTACCACCACAAGATGTTCAAAGAGAGGGAGGATGAAGGCACCATTTAGTGTGGAGTTGAGGGAAAGCGGAATCCATTCACAAGGGGTGTTCCCGTACAGGATCCCGTGTACATAGAAACAGTAAGACAAGAAGGAAGGTTATGAAACAAGATAAAAGTTAAAGAAGAACGTCAGGAGATACTGAAAAACAGAACAGCAGTGCACCGAGAAAAAGATGGTCCTTAACAATACAAGAAACATTTTATTTTACCAAAAAGAAGGCCTACCTAACTCAGCTCGAGCCCTCACATTTTTCCCCTAGGAGTGCTAATTCCCATAGATATAGTTGCTGTCCCCCCCTGAGGGGTGGATCAACATATTATAACCCAGAAAAAGAGGAAGTCTATACTAACTTGTGCTCGGCCATTTCTGCCGAGGACTCACAATTCGTTTCATTTCATTGGAAAAAGCTGAAATGTTCATATCGTCGATGCCGTCAAATCCCTTCAATCCCTAAATTCATACCAGTCTTCATTCTGGACAAATATTTTCCCCGATTGCTGCAGGAACTTCCACATCAGTGTCTGTTTGACGATGGAGAACATTACAAACACCAAGAGGTGAACCACGAGCGTGGCGTAATCGTAGTTAGTAAACTTAGACAAATATTTCGTTAAATTCTACACCGATTATTTTAATCATAGTATCATCAGAGAAATTCTACTTTTGTAGATATTAACGTAGGTGTACTACGAACAGTTCGACACAATATACTCGCTAAAAAATAAAATAAGTCTTGGCACGCGTACCTCGTAATTAATACAGAGCACTCAGCCTTCCACTGTTTAATATGCTTCGTCTGAATACACCCATCATATCGCTGGATATTTTTTTTCATTAACAGATTGTCTCATAAAATCACTTTACATCATTGACATTATCGAAAGTCCATTCAGTAGGAAGCATCATGAGTGGTGACAAATTTGCGCGGATCTTTCCTCATGAAATAAGATATTTTTGAGCTTTGTACACTAAACTTTTATGTTTTTGATGGAACAAAGTTTAAAATCCACGCAATGCTTACAATGGTTTACTGCAGTTTGATGCAGTAGAAGCACTTCACGGTCAGTTTAAAGTATTACATTGTGCCAAAAGTTCTGGTTGCAGCGAAGATTGAGAGCAGTCATTAATAATTGATTTAGTGCCGTGACATTTATGCTCACGCTATGGCAGTACATACTACCAGAAATTACGATTGGTTTAAAGTGGTCACCCCGTGTAGCGCCGCCTAGTGCAGGTCATTGCCGATCAGTAGAGTTAATTGACGAAATTACTGCTGTGGCACACTATCCTCGGTGCAAAAAAGCTGCAAAAGCGGAAATGAAGTTAGTCTCGTCGCGCTATTCAATACTGCTCTGAACTGCTATCGTATTGTCCAGATAATTAATATGGCATCGAAGAACCATTCTGAAGATTTGGTATTTCATTCACAATACCAAAGAATAGAAACTTAATATCATTCTTCTTGTTGAGAAAAAGAGACTCCCCAATGTCGTTCCTAATAAACCCAATAGTTGGCCAACAATTTAATTGTATTCATAAAACAGAATTTTAAAACTCCGAAGTTTCTCTAAATCAGTACACAAAACAAACCTGAAAAACTAGAAAAAAATGAATTTCTTCGGCACGTAAGATGAAACTCGCAACAAAAATCACGGTCAAAATGTAAGCAATCACGAGACGTGAAACCTATACAAGCACATCTGCGCTAGGCAACTGTGCAGCGCTACATTTTTAATTTCGACTTCCATGATTCAACATGAATTAGAGGACTACAAGGCTCAAACACAGATTACACATGTTCATTTTACCTATGCAAATTAGTTTTTCGGAAAACAGTTCAATATTTATTAGGGCTTATAAAACCAACCTCACACATTCTTAACTACACCCAAGAACAGCCATTCAATTAAAAATGTACAAAATGTTTATTAAGGAAGACAACATCCAGAAGCCGGTCTTGAAAATTGAATACGAGTTACTAACACCAATTTTGGCATTTTTCCGTTTCATTTGTTTTATTATTAAAAAAAATTCACTCACTACATTAATAACATTTATGAAATGTCCCCTTGCCAAAAGTGTACGAATGGAAATGAAGACCAAGTCACCTGGATTACAAAGTAATAAACCTAACAAATAAATATCACATGCACTAGATAACAGTCTAATAGAAATACTTTTTTTATTTTCACACTACCCTGATTTCTACAACAAATGCAGCAGTACAAAAGTAGCTCTATCATGAATGACCCTCAAGCAGGTTAGTATCATGCACAATTCAATGTACAAAGCCAGCATCTAAGCATCTATTGGCGAAGGAAAAATCATGAACGATCATCACCTGTGCCGCCGTGAGTGTCATCAGCACCAGAGATGGGCGCGTAGCAAGGCTGTTGGTGTCTGCAGTGCTGGGCTGCGGCACGGGCAACAGCCACACTAATCATGTAAGAACAAACCGCGCATTTTTTACTCTGGGAGTCGCTCGCTGTGAAGGCGAGCTCATCAGCAGAGCACGATGCATTATGCGCAGCACTAACAGCCTCAAAAACAAACGAGCGACAAGGAGAGCAATCGCGTTTTTCATCACTGCGCTCTCTGACCGATCGCGAATTACTCGATTCGACGGTCGCGCAGACTTCATTTTGACCACCCCTACTTTTGAATCCATCAAAAATGTGCTTAAAGCGAGCGGGGAAACTGACAGGAGAAAATTTTTCCGAGTCGTCGGACACGAGTTGAGCAGTGTCGTGCAGGGGAAGCGCTTCAGAGACGTTATTAGCAGAATAAAGAGGGTCACCACGTTGTTCAGCCGAGCGGCAGATCGTGCTACTAACGTTACTATTTTTGTCGTAAACGGACTGTCGGCAGGGAATTTTGGCAGTGGTGACGGCAGTGCGGGAGCAGCACAGCAGAAGTCCGTGACAGCGACGGCAGTAGGAGAGCTGGTCACGTCCACACGAGCGGCGACCCAACGGTGTAGGGGGCGAGGAAGTGACGGGCGAGGACGTTGATCCTCCGCCGCTGCTGCTGCTGCCGCTGCTACTTCTGACCGCGGTTTCCGAGTTGCTCGAACTCACACCCGAGAAAAAATTGCCCCACAGCAGCTTACTCACTGATGGAGGCATGGCAGTTCGTCCTTGAAAATGACAACCTCGTGTATTTCTGTGAACCTTGATTCGAGTCCGGTTAACGTGGTCCGATTGTTTAAGCCCGAGTTCCTGCTAACTTAAAATGAGACGTCACAGGTAATCTTACCCATTTCGCCACATGAGTGGCTTTAGTCAGCAGACAAACAGAATTCCATGACTAAGTGCGTGATCTAAAGCAATAATTCGAATGAATTGCACGTCGAAAACTGACGAACAGAAATTGCAATCAATTCAAGAAATCGCAGGTACAAAATGTCCCTGGAATTTGAATGTTCTATTGAAATCGAGCCAAATTGTGCTCTGGGAACTCGGTAACTTTTCATATCACTCTCTCACGCGGCCTGGTCTAACTCTTCCGAGAGAAGCCATAACCCGATGAAAGTTCGACTCGTATACAACGTTACTACAGCGCAACACGTAAAAAAAACTTGAGTCAACTTTTCTCAATGAGCACCAAATCACCGCGTTCAGCACATTGCTACACATCAATAAGTAGGAAAATGAAATCTTCTACATAACGTTTCAAGCAGCCTAAATAATTTCAGTAAGCATTAAAGTTACAACAGCACGGATTATAGCAAAATAACTATTGTAGAGTTCTCTCAAAATTTCCCCGCAGATCAGAGCACGACGCAGCGCAAGAGCTCAGACACTGACGACTCGAAACGGAGGCAGGCAAAGACGTACTGAGTTGTGACTTGTGAAGCGTTAGCGGCATCACTTGTGCTGACTGATGCGTTCTGTATCAACTCACTTTAGCGATATGTCTTATGGAGCAGTTCAATTACCGATGCTAAGTGTTGTCTGGTAGCTCATAAAGTTATATCTCGAGTCGTAGAGCATCTCACGCTTTGATGAGTGGTAGAGCAGTTCACGTTGTGATGAGTCGTAGAGCAGCTAACGCTTTGATGAGTGGTAGAGCAGTTCACGTTGTGATGAGTCGTAGAGCAGCTAACGTTGTGATGAATTGTAGAGCTGCTAGCATTGGGATAAGTTGTAGAGCAGCTGACGTAGTGACATTATCATGGTGAAGAGCAGCGGACGTGGCAATGTTATTTTTTCGTAAAGGAGCTCACGGAGTGATATGAGTCGGTGATGTTCCGTGCAGTAGAGCAGCTCACGCAGCATAGCTACGAGCACTACTACGCTGCAGTTGTCTGTGAAGGTCCTGTGGTATTCGAGTCCTTCAAATTTGAGCAGGAACGAGTGAGAGCAGCAACTCGCAGTGGTGGGAGCGCAGAGCGTAATAATACAGCAATAAACAAGGAGGAGGTCATACGCGACGGGTATAATGACGAGCGTGTGAGGCAGGGACTCGAGCGAAGTGAAGAACACCAAGTTTCAATTCTAGCGTTTAATTTACTATTTAGACTGTCGTAAACGCGAAGCCTAACCTGGAAGTCGCTGTTTAAAACTTTTCCGACATTATTTAGCAACACAAAGAAAGTTTACAAGAAGTTAAACAAGGGACGGATTTCGAAATGTTTCACGATTTGGCTACCTTACGAGCTGTTTTTTCTGGACAAAATTCTCGAGTGAGGGCTATTTCCAAATGAGATTTAAGCACACAACCCCGCACGCTTACCAGTATTTGTGTGCTCAAATCTTATTCGGAGAAAGCGTAAACTCAAGGACCGAGTGTCAAAAAAAAAAAAAAGCTTGCAGGGCAGGGCAGCAAAATCGACAGGTAAATTTTACTCTCAGCTGTATTGCCAAGACAATATTGAACAATTGAAATCCGGCCCGTGAATTACAGATAACAAGCGTCTCATCTCAGCATGAAGGTTTATACTAGGTATGAGATATTAACTCGGTCCGATTGAAAACGATCATTACGCACCGACAATGTCAGGATGGAATCAGAATGTGTTCGAGTAAGAATTCACAAAATTGACGAGTTTTTTATCTATCTCATTTTACGTAAAAAATTTAAGATTTGACAAAATTAGTTTAAGCCATCCTAACCACAACAAAGAAAAGATGAAGTCAAGAAGTGATCAAAGAAAAACTTCATGAAACACGATGGACGTTGAAACAGAGTCAAAGATGATGAAAAGCAGTGAGCCGAAAAAAAGATGGTCCGTAACAGAACAAAAACCTATTTGGAAAACCAAAAACCGATCAATGCAGCTCGGGAACCCACATCTTGTCCCTGAGAGCGCATATTTTCTCATAAAATAACTGAATCCTTTTGTGCGGATTGAACGTGAAAATTAAAGGTGACATTGTCGCATTTGATTCCACGATTGCAATCAGCATTTTGCTGATGCACTGTCTCGAGATGTAAGAAGCGAGCCAGAGAATGTGCTGACTCTTTGTACTGCCGCTTAGGATCCCATCTTGAATATTAAATTACACGTCTTTGTCCCGTCCGCTGGATTTCGGAAGTTTCCCATCACACAGAGCACGTAATTCCATCACGAGTTTACTTGGTACATGTGCTTCCTTCAGAAAGCGAGCGCTGCGTTTAATTAGCTAGTGGCCGGTCCTCAAGCCACGATGTGACTCGGCTCACGCTTGTCGTTCCCTGTCCTGTTTACGCAGACAACTTAACCTATGCTGTCAAAGAGCACTTTCCTCGTTTAATTATCATCTGCACTTCTGTGTAAGAAATAAAGAAAATCCGCTACAACTCCCTGCAGTAAGAGCGAAGTGAGTCGTAGAACCTTGTCCAGTGCCGCCATAAATTTCCAGACACGGAGATGACATAGTCATAAGATACACCAGCATCACCCAGACAATCTATAAAACTTGAAATTCAACATTCCATTTACTGATAAATTTCTCCAATACATCTTACATCACCGCAAAAAAAAACCATAAGTCCCTTTCTGAAGGTATACCAAAAACCCTATAAGCGTCCTTACAAAGATATGCTCTTGACGTTCTTAGACAAAAAAGAAGCACAGTAAATTTATGAAATAAAACCTTCGTGAGGGAGAAGCTGGAGGCTATCTTTTTAGAGCACAATGCCAACAAAAATACTTCTTTACCTCATTTTTACAGCTAGCCAGGCCGTACGATGTAGAGATCATTCAAAGTACCCAGATTGGCCTTTTTCTCGCACCAAGGTTACCTAACTTGGCATTTCTATTTATATAATCTGATCAAATTGAGGTATTTTGGTCAGAAAAAGGGAAACAGGAATTCATCTTTCCTTGACCCACCTCAATAGAAGCTGCTTGCTTATTGATTGGCGTTAAACAACGTGTGTCAAGTTTCTGAACTGTAAATGTAAAGCACTAGAATCAGTCCGCAACCCGAGCACAGCTGATGTAATGACACCACGGCCTCTACAGGTAGTGCGGCAGGACCATAATGGCGCGAAGTAGTGTGGGCCTCGAAAGACGCACCAACAAATGCCAGCAAAAAAACAAAAGTTTCTCGCAGAAATGTAAGGAACAGAAGTGTTTTTCCTATTAACGTTTCATAAAACAGATAGATTGTAAGTCAGTTCAAGCCTCCTTAATCAGAAGAGAAGTGTTCCGAAGAGAGGAAGAATGAAAGCACCATTTAGTGCGGAGGTAGATCAAATTAGATCAGTTAATCTAAGCCTCCACAAGCGCAAGAAAGACAAGTACTGGCAGTAAAGTTCCATTTACAGGTGTAGCTCAGGAATCCTACGCTTTCTTGCAGTTAACCCTGCAACCCTCTCTTGAATTCATTAATTTTTAATTTTTCCAAAACTTTCAGAAAAAAGTAACGAATTGTGAGGTATATTATAACGCACATGAGTGGTGATAAGGAATTCACTGAACGAAGGCAGAAGTACAACATCTATTTTTTTCAATGAATTAGAAATACCTCACAAGTTTTTATGGAGTCATATTTAATAGTTTAAGAGAGAAAAGTTAAATAAGCCCACGTCACACTCGTACGTTTATATACCATCTCCTCCACTGCACCTCGTACGAGGTGTCCTGATTGATATATAAATCGCTAATTGATCGTAGCTTCTTTTCTTAAATTTGAAATTATCAAACAACCATTCTATCATACTGAGTAGATGTTGGAACAACTCTAGATGATGGAAAAAATTATTTAGTCATATTATTGTCATGGTAAAAACAAATCTAATACGAGGAGAGAAAAGGGAAGCTGAGGAATTGGATGCATAGCGTTGGTATTTTCTCTCTCGTATGAAGGTAGAACAAAAAAGCTGCGTCTGTACAAAAGCAAGGCGAGCGTTGGAAGCGTAACGACCTCAAAATTGTGACGAACATATTTGAGCTGCATTGTACAGTGTATATCAGGGCTGAAGCCCGCCTTCCCGCTCAAGAAGTTTGAGTTGAGTAGCAAGAATAAATGCGTGAAGCGGCTGACTCCAGCCACCTTGAGCAGTTCACTCTGCAGGTCTCCTTGCATGCTACACAGCGGACAAGCGTGCGCTACCGAGTCCAGCTCTAGTATACTCGTACTTCCGTCAAAAAGGACAAGCATCACGGCATAGAACAATCATTCTATCAGGGCTATTACAAACAGAACTTTGTAATTTACCAAGACTTCTTTCAACACGTTAACCGCTATGGGTTAAGCTAAAGTTCAATTTTCAACTCAAATTTAAAGTCAATTTCAGAAAGTAATTTGAAAAATATCAAACACTGGATCGTGCTTCATTTAGCTTTGATTAAGTAATTATATGAAAATTGAGTTCGTGACTAATGGTCGGTCAGCAGCATTATGAAAATTCCTTCTATGTACCACCGGTGGCTCACGTGACGGTTAACGTGTAAAAGCTACTTTCTCCTAGGACTGACAGGTATATTGGCATTTAGAAACACTTAACATGTACTCCGCATCTTTGCATTGGGCAAAAAAAAATTGACTGCAACGGAAAAATTGCGAGCTCGGCGTTAAACGACAAGAAAATATTTTCATCTCAACGCGCGACAAGATAATTGTAATTAACCATACATTTTACGTAGTTGAATAATTTGTATTGTGGGAAAGCTAACACTGATCGTAGAGGTAACGAGTGGAGAAGAGTAATAAGAAATAATTAACCCTTTCCCTCTGAGAAAAAAAAAAGTTTTTGGACTTTTGTAAAATAGAAATTATCCTGCAGTAATTAGGATGTATTTAAATTTGTTATGGTGAAAAAAGTATTTCCTTTCATTAAGTGAAAAATAAACTGGTACCATATTATGGTGCCACTATGAAGAAGTGGGTACAAAATAGGATCCATTATGAAATTAAACAAACAAGTATTTCGTCATTTCGTTTCCAGTTACACTAAATATCATTTTGATCAACATGAACAACATATGAGGACCCTAGAATCATGTGGTACCAAGCGCAGCTGGTTTAAAACGTCATGAAAAGGCTTCAAAGTTCGGCGAGCCTGAAACCCGAGTATCTGAGCGACTAAAGGTATTCGATCATTTGTTACCATCTTTCTGTACTTATGACTCGCTCTCAAGGCAGAAAAAAGTTTGGAGGTGGGAGTAGAATACATAACTTCAAGGTACCGTATGATACCGCCAGGAGAGAATGGGTTTAGTAAGGTATACGTGACAGGCAGTAGATAAATATATTCACTGTCGCATCCACAACAGAGAGAAAATTACAAGGGAGAGCTTAACATGCTCACCTTCCGGAAATCGACTTTGTAAGGCGAAATATTTTCAGAAAAATTTTGCCAGCGGTATACGGGGAAAATCATTTCCATGAATCATTTTCAAAAGAGTTTTATATCTTTATTATAAGATAACTTAAGCCATCCTAATCACAACAAAGGCATTCTAAAGAGAAGTAAAACGGCATCATTTAGTGTGAAATAAAGGAACGGGGAATTTTTGCACAAGGTATGTTCCCCCACCATGCGCATTGAAGGAGCAAGATTGAAATGAGCTTACGAAGCTAGATAAATGTTGACCAAGAAAATGGCAGCTGCTGAAAAATGGAAAGCAGAGAATAAAAAATGATGACACGTAACAAAAAAATATTCTATTTCAACGTAAAGAAACCTACCTAACCTTTAACTAGGGAAATCACTTACTCCCCTTAGAAGCGCTAATTCCCAAAGATATAGCATGTATCTCTTTGAGGGTCATTCGAAAGAGAAACAAAACGATGACTTCAGTATTTTTCGCGAGGTCAGAACAAAAAAAAATCCTCATGCAACACCACGACGGTACGACGCTTTCGCAAAAAGTAGCGATAATTCTTACGAACGGGGAGGATAATTACGTCTAATTTCAGGTTGTACTACTGTGGAGCGAAACTGCGTCCAGAGACGTACTGAAACAAAACAAGAACGCTATCGTCAATCACTCGTCTTGCAATAAGGTATACATGTGAGCATGTATACCTCATAATCTTGCATAATCACGCGCGATAATGAGGTATACATACTCACAGGGTGGCGCAGACATCACTTCACCATTTTTAACATTTATTAGACAACTAATACAGCTATAGAAATGCGTTACATACGAAATGAAAGAAAAAAATCTCCTAGTTTCATCCAGGTTCGATGAAACGGATTTGAAGCATATTTTGCCATCAAAATTTGCACAACTATTATATCCCAAGAATGCCAAAATGCAGTAAGGAACAACAAGCAAAGATAGTGGAAAGTTATTTCTCTTACAATAGATCGTTAGTGATAGTACAGAGGGACTTCATAAGAAGACTTAATCAACAAAGACCTTCCAAACATTGCATTACTGCAATTATATCAACATTCAAAGCTTTAGGCTCAACAGCAAACAAAGAACGCTCTGGCAGACCGAGGTCGGTACGAAATGCATGTGTAATTCACAGCGTTTCATTAAGTGTTTCGGCAGATCAATATGCCTAAAACTCTCCATGAGTTTAAAAAACGTCATTAAAGAAATCAACAGAATAATTTCAGATTAAAAATGATACCAAAGACAGCTGATTTAAAAATAATTTCAATTAGTGAACGTTTCGGCTTCAAGCTCAAGCCATTATCAACACCTGTAAAAGATAATTGAAATAC
>JACJUY010000514.1:93242-136037 GCA_014220935.1 Platorchestia sp. MABIK | reverse complement strand
AAGTGTCCAGTAATGAGGAGTCAGCACTCACCAAGTGTCCAGTAATGAGGAGCCAGCACTCACCAAGTGTCCAGTAATGAGGAGTCAGCACTCACCAAGTGTCCAGTCGAGAGGAGCCAGCACTCACCAAGTGTCAAGTAATGAGGAGCCAGCACTCAGCAAGTATCCAGTCGTGAGGAGCCAGCACTCACCAAGTGTCCAGTCGTGAGGAGCCAGCACTCACCAAGTGTCCAGTCGAGAGGAGCCAGCACTCACCAAGTTCTCCGTTATGAGGCGCATCACTTCACTCTGCAGGAGCACCTCGCTAGCACCTGGAGCCAATCGCGGTTCTGAACCATTCATGGCGCCGTCCTCGCCTTCCACTGCAACAGACGAACACTTGTTACTTAAAGCTGCAGTATTCATCTCACGCGCGTTTGTTAGACGTGCACCGGCAGTTTTGTGTGCGCCTTCCGTCAGCCTCCGTACAAGACGCACCTAGATTATAATCTAAACTACAATCTACACACATTTGATGGACGAGGTTATCGGAACAGCAATCCTGATTTTAACCTTAACAAACAGATTCAGTTTTACGGTGGAAGTTCTCACCCAGCGACTCAAAGCTACAGAGCGCAGAACCACAACCTAAAAATATGTTGGAGGTGAAATGATTTAATTCATGTCATTATTTAAACCAAATATCAGAAATACGGCAACATGATTACCAAAAAACGGTCCCACCATCAAAACAGAACCCCAATTAATTGATCAGAAAGCAAAGCTCACACAACTCCCTTAAACAACGAACGTTTGTTCGTTCTTAAACTGTGACGCGGCACGAGCAGCTTGTTTTGAACATGTAAGGTAACCAGCTCAATACTATTGCCCTTAGAAATTGCTCAGTTATCATTGCATGGTTTTTTTGTGGTGCAAATACTTGCTTGACTGAACCAACAAATTGTGAAAATCCGATAGAGTGACCATTTAATGAAATAAATTTAACTCCAATCACAGCCCGTGTTCATTCATTGATAACATGTAAGTTTTGGCCTCCCTTTACCACAGCAAAGATGTTCAAAGAGAGGAAGGATGAAGGCACCATTTAGTAATGGAGTTAAGGGAATGCGGAATCTATGCACAAGGTGCACAAATACAGTAAGCTAAGATAGATGTTCATGAAACAATAAAAAAAGTTGAGGAAGCAAGTAGTAGCGACTGAAAAACAGGACAGCAGTGAACCGAAATAAGATGGTCTGTAACAAAAAAAAAACCTATTCGATTTCAAAATAAAAAAAGGCCTACCTAACTCAGCTCGGGCCCTCACACATTTTCCCCTTGGGAGTGCTAATTCTCATAGATACAATAGTTGTATCCCCCCGAGGGGAGCCCGTGTTCATTTAAAACATTCAGGTGAAAGAAGGTATTGAGGTGAGCACACCAACAAGAGAGGCAAGGATGCACGAACAAGCTATCATTTTATTGGAAAAACAATCAGAAACCTGTGACAAAGTAGGCATCTATACGTAAGAGAATACTGAAAATTGACACAAACATCATAACCATTAGCAGCAAACAACCATTTCCCTACCTTGCAAAGAACAAGAAATCAAGCGTAGGTGACATACCGGAGAGACGGCATCATATGAAACACAAAGTAAAGGAAACCTCACACGCTCGACGCCGGAGACGACGTGTGTTGGAATAAGGATGAAGCCAAACCAATAGCCTATTGTGCACTGAAACAGGTCCAGAGTGCTGAGCTGACCAGATTCGTGGTCGCATGAGAGCACGGTTATGAGCGGCGCTTGGCACACCCGCACAGCAGAGAGTGGCGAGTCACGACGCATAACATCGGACTACAGGTGGTTTGGCTGGCATGTGTGTCAAACAACAGCAGTAACGAAGGGACGTGAAACGGTTACAGCAATAAAAATTCAAGACAGAAAAATAAATAAAATGCACCCGAAAGAAAAAAAACAACAGTAAAGAAAGATACCAAGAAAATTGAAGATTGGAGTAAATTAGATACTGGTTTCAGCCTTCCTAACCGTAACAAAGGCGTTCCAAAGTGAGGACGGATTACGGCACCATTTAGTATGGACTTGAGTAAACGCGGAATCTATGCACAAGGCGCATAGAAACAGTAAATTGAGAAAAGTTTATGAAACAAGATAAAAATTGAAGAAAAAAGTAGTAAGTGCTGAAAAACAGGTCAGTAATGTACCAAAAAACATGGTCCTTAACTAAACAAAAAACATTTTATTTAAACAAAAAGAAGGCCTACCTAACTCCAGCTCGAAACCTCTCTTTCTCTGGGAGTGCTAATCCCCAGAGACACAATAGTTGCATTCCCTTCGGAGGGGTAAGAAAATTGAAAACACGAAGAAAAAAGAATACAGTGCAAACAAGAATGAAACAACGCTAGGACTGCTCAATTAGATAGCAAGGGGTAAAAGAGATTTCAACAACAGAAGCAGCATAATGAAAGACATAACTCACGACTCCGAAAAAAAGCTCTAACTCAAGAGCGCGCACGAGAGACTGTCAACGGACAACGTTAGATCAAAGCATCACAATGAACTGAAACAGCAAAACCTCTTCACGGGGCAGCCGAGATCCCACGTAACCCAGCTTTGCTAGGCCTCAGATGCCGCATCAATTTAACCCTATAAACGAGGATTGAACACAATTTATTGAGTTCAATATTTAACTTTAGCATCAAAAGAGCATTTGACCCGTTTTATCATTCCCTTCAGGGTAAAGTGTTTCCCAGATGTGTTCATAAAACAATATTTCTTCACGACATATAATTTGATCGAGATATTTAATAAAGAATTACGAATAAGAAAAGGAGAAAAAGACAAAAAATTTCCCCGTCGCTCAAGATTACCAATCAAGGGTAACACAATCTTGTGAGAAGATTGAGAACCCCTCAAATTCTGTCTTCTTCAAAGTACTAATTTTTACTATCATTTATTTTGTATACATATAAATATTGATATATATTTCAAATAAAAAATTTGCGAATGTCATTAACACTTGAGGTCCCATGGTTATAGAATGGAAAATCGATCAAAAAATAATACTGCCCTCAGAGCAGTAATTTTTAATGTCATTTATTTTTATGTACATAAAAACATCATATATGTACACAAAACATTTCTTTTTTATACATAAAAATGATGATATATTTTTCAACTAAAAAATTTGCGAATGTAACCATCAACACTATGTAAGATCATAGTCATAGTATGGAAAATCGAGAGGAAAGTAATACTTGTGTAATCCAATAACGTGCTGATCACGATATCCTCAACGTAAGGCAAACTGAACAGTTTTTAGACTTTCTCCTATTTCTCCCATTACCACAGTTATTTTCTACCAACAGCGAACACAACAAGAAGAGACAAAAGACGCAACAGCAACTTATTCTCAGCATATGAGGTTACTCACTTACAACTCCTGCTCTCAGAAATTACTTAATGCATCAGTGAATTGTAATGCTTGACAAGCAACATTTACTGACGGAGTTGTAAGTTGAGTAGCGTTGTGGAGTAAAATGAATCGTCAAACTAGATGGAAAATTTGAAGGTTTACACAATAGTATTTTTAGCACATGCACTGGTTTCAATTCTACCCGCAAAAGATGTTGCAATAGACTGTGCACGACAAAGATGATAATGATGCAATAGACTGTGCACGACTACAGCAGCAGCGCTGTCAAACTTGACAGGTAATTTTTGAAGGCTCACACTATTTTTTTCCTAGTACATACACTAGTTTCAATTCGATCCTCAAAAGATGATAATGATGCAAGAGACTGTGCACGACTACAGCAGCAGTAGCAGCGCTCACCTGACTGCATGAGGACGCTGGAGATGAGCTTCTGTTGCCGGTCGTTTTCCTTCTTCAGGCGCTCTACGTCCGCCTTCAGCCCGCTCTCGTTGTCTTTGCTGCGCTGCCGCGCCAACGACAGCTCCTCCGTCAGTTGTCTGCACAAACAACAAAACATTCACTCTTCTAACTTTGAAATTCTACACTACATAATGAACTGATGCAACGGAAGAAATGAATAATTTTATGTCTACCACATGTCTACGTAGAGCTCAGTTCAGCTCTAAAAGAACCAGCTTAAGAATGGAATCCGAGCTATTGCGTTCAGCCTGCATACAATTCACTGATTTTCATTTTAGCCGTCAGAGTTTCGAACATTTGTACAGAAACGTGGAGTACAGAAAACGTGGTGTAATATAAAATAATTAACGCGGTACAATAGCTGGAGAAGTCGATTGGGTACGATTTATTTTTAAGCGCACGATAAAATGAAAGCAAAAAAGAATAATTCTAAACATGAACAGGTCTATGAAATTTTCCTAATGCTTCCAATTAATGGCTTCAAAGAATATTCAATTGCTTTTTCTTTGTTCAGGGGTCAAAGGCAGCCGTTGTACCGTTCTGTGTCCAACTTACTCGTGCTGCAATCTCAATTTTACTATCATTTAAAAAAATCTATTGGCACAGCTCTAAGTAATCCTAAAAGTTACCAAAAGCATACATTAAGCTACAATGACCCACAGTATAAGAAGCTATAATAAAAAATGCGTACACATCTTTCTTACCCACACAACATACTGCCCTTTTCCATAAAACGCGGAGCGAGGTGAAAAATACATGCGATAAGAGAGAAAAAATCATCGTGACACTGAATTTTTGAAGTAAAACTACACCAGCAGCAGAAGATTTTCAAATTCGGTCATTCAAATCTAGGCAACGATGAGCCAACAAGCACCTCTCCAAGTCCTGGAAGCACATCAACGACATGCTAAAATAAGGCACTGAATGCTAAAAGCAAAGACTTCGCCTCGTATCACTGAGATGCGACGGAAGCTTTCAATGCTATTAAGAGATCAGAAAGCAGCAGACACACGGATTAAAGCATTATTGTGAAGGGCAATTCGAGAAAAAAAAATTGTGATTAACACTACCAGTAGCGAAGCCTTCACGTTTCGATTATGAAAAATCATTCAAAAGCCCTAATGTTAAGATGGATTAGATTATATCATAGTGTCTTGAGTGTCCCCAAAAAAGATGTTTACAAGAAGGGAATGAGGAGGGGACAATTTAGGGAAGAAATAGCACAACTCTCTCTGCACAAGATGTATCCCCATATCTAGCATATTCGAACAGTAAGATTGAAAGGAATTCATGGAACAAGATAAAGTTGAAGAAGAAAGTAGTATGTGCTGGAAATTATACACCAGTTAACCGTAAAAAGGTCAGCAAACCGAAAAATAGGTCCGTAAGACATAACATTTTATTTCAACAAAATGTAGGCCTATCTAACCTTCAGTTTGGAACCTCATACCTCAAGGGACTACTTAGTATGAACTGCGAGAAACGGGAAATCTATGCACAAGGTGTATTTCCACACAGGATAACTTAAGCAGAGAAACAAGTTAAAAAGGAAGAGGAAAAACGCAATGAAAATATGACAAAGAACGGAAGAAAATTGAAAGAAACAAAACGGGTAAGAAAGATATTCCGAACGTGTCTATTGCTGAGGTAACCTAATAGTAGGTAATCTGTCTAAGGTTGTCAAACGTAACTCCTAACGAACAAGCTATTAACGAAAGACATCTTCAAAAGGAAATAATTATCTGGTCCTCAATTTGAACGCTGCGCTGCTTATAATTGGCAGAGTTTGAAAGAGCATTTCGCGCTTCAAATATTGGCCTGGAACAACCGAAGCTACATCATCTCAACACAAGCCTGGACTGAAACACTTCCATAGAAGCGTCATTTCAGAATTGTTTCCACCGTCACTTCGCTTCCAAAGACGACAAAACAAACACGAATCACAGTTGAATCCCCAAAAATGATCTCATTCAACATTTTGACCGTGATTGATTAAACTGAAGTTTAATATTCCACTCAAATGTAAAGTCAATTGAAGTACGTAATTTTGAAAATAGCAAACATTAACTGCATCATGCTTCATTCAGCTTTAACTAAGTTTTTATGACAATTCAGTTTGTGACTATTAGTCGGTCAGCAGCATTTTGAAAATCCCTCCGTGGCCACCAGCGGCGTATGCTATGGTGAAAATGTTAACTTAGATTGATTCAACAATACATTAAGAGCACTATGGGGATGAGGCGAGTAAAACAAAGGCCTATATGCACTGACTTGTTGAAACATAAGTTGATTCAACCATGCACTAAGGGGAATACGAGTATGAGGGAAGCAAAACGAAGGCGCACTGACTTGTTGACTTGTTTTTGGGTCTGGTAGGCGACAGCGAGCTCGCCGTCCTCGTTGAGCAGGCTGGGGTTGGCCTCGTAGGACTGTGAGGACAGCGTGCGCAGCTCGGTGGCGCGCGTGGCAAGCACCGTGCGCAGATGCACGCACTCCTCCCGCCGCCTCTCCAGCTCATCCTGCAGCGTCTCGAACTGACCTGCGACACACACAACACACTCTTAAAAGGGGAGCGCAGGAGCTAAGCCTGTGTTTCAGAATAGGTTAGTTTACCTCAACCTCTATAAACGACGGGTATTTGTCATGTGGGTTCACTAACGTATCTTGTATAATAAATTCCTCTTAGAAAATTAAAAATGAAATGCATCTATAATGTATAAATACACATTGACACATACAGGTATTCTAACAAGTACATGCTAAGCATACAAAAATTGACGGAGAAAAATAAAATTGGACATTTTTATTTGGACTCGCCACGTTCGCCTATTTTTTATAGAATTCATCCGCTAACAACTAAAAGATAATTAGTCGATAAAAATACTTCCAAAGCATAAAAACACGTCATGTTCTCTTGAGGTCACTAACGATCCCGATCTCTACCTCCATGTGTTCCGCATGAGCTGTGAGCGAGAAAGTGAGGCATTACTAGTATATATCGCTCACTGGGAAGAACAACGTCATAACTAAAAATTTTGGGAAATTGACTTATCCATACTGTTAAATTCGCCATTTCGTTCCACGTATTTTGGTAAAACCGTCATAACTGTACATTCAAAATTGACCGATAGGAAGGATTCCTTTTTTCGGTCAAAACGAATTCCGTAAAGCAGATTGCAAGGTTAAAATCACTTGCCCTGAAAAATTAGGAATTTCGACTCGTGACGTTGTCCTTCCCAATGAGAGGTATGTGGAGCGACAAGTACATAAGTTTAATCTCATCACGTTCCAGCGACTTTATTGTATTCCTAACTGTGAGTATACTACAAATCAGTACTGTAATTGACACTGAAGGAATAATTAATACTCGCAGTAAGTTTACAGAACTCATAAACTTAAACATTAAGAAAACATAAGCTCGAAAGACCACGTCATGTACAGAATGGCTCATAGAAGCTGGCACTGGTCAGCAGCGCAACACAAAGAAACAAATTCTAGGCGTTAAATCCAATCAACAGATACATTAAATTCTGAAAAGACCATGATGAAAAATGATTTACTAACTACGCTCATCGAGAATGCAATAAATTTCAAGGGAATGAGAACAGTTAAGAGGGTCACGGGGCTAGTCTACAGAGCATGAAGTCATTATAAATGTGATGCACCCAAATTCATTCCATGAATCTAGTACGTTATTTGTACAGGGATTATCAATACACTATAATTGTATTTTTATACCTTCAAAGTAATTCTGTTTTAAAATTTGAGTAATCCGAACTGTAAAGGTCACAAAACGGATGTTTATATCCCTCCATCAGACAAAACACGAACAATTTTGATTTAAGGTGTTAGGAACGTCAGTCAAATTGAAAAAAATTGTAGGTATAATATAGAATTAACATTTTTTATAACAGAGAAGAATATAAGTATTATTGTGCCTAACTGAGTGTTCAAAGCCTTATATGCTAATTTTCCCAATCAACAGAAGTTCACCACATGAGGTTCTGCAGAAAGAAACTCCAACGCACGTTAGGTAGAAATCCTACATGGGCCACGTAGGAATGTAAATTTGTAAACTGTAGGACTGTACATTTGTAAACACTGTAAAAGTGTTTCGACATACTAATGGGGGAAATTAATTCCACCTCAATGTGAAGTGTTCTCAAAGACCTAGTATAGAAAGTCAAATTCCGAGCGCTATATCGTATTTTCTACAAAACTGGTCGACAAATCTTAAAAGCTCTGCTGTAAAAACATTGACAGTTAACATATGAGTCGATCAAACAACGTATTTAAAACCTTCAAGTAAGTTCATGAGTAAACTATTGTTGAAAGATATTATAATGAGAACATATTGAGACGCCACAACAGCCTTAGCGTCGCCTTCCCCGGCAAGCTCGCAAACTCAAGTAATTTATCACCTTTCGTCGTCAAAACCAGTGGTCATATTTGATTATAACGATGAAGGCACCATTTATTATGGAGTTGAGGGAACGCGGAATTTATCCACAAGGTGCATAGAAACAGTAAGCTACGAAAGAAGATCATGAAACAAGAACAAGTTGAAGAAGAGAGTAGAAGGTGCTGAAAAACAGGACAGCAGTGAACCGAAAAAAGATGGTTCGTAACAAAACAAAAACCTATTCTATTTTAACAAAAAGAAAGCCTACCTAACCTATTGCTCGGGCCCTCACATAGTCCCCCTGGGAGCGCTAATTTCCATAGATACAATAGTTGTATTCCCCTGAGGGGATGGTCATATATGATTATCAACCATATGTGTACATATATTCTACTTGGCTCGCACTATTTACTGATGCCCTTGTAAGTTGAGTAGCGTTGTAGAGTAAAATGAATCATCAACTTGATGGGAAATTTAAAGGTTTTCAAAGAAATTTTCTGAAATGAAAACCACAAACACATCCTTAGCTAACTTCGAAGTGACAATGCAAGTAGCTCTCTCAATTCTGCAATGATAGTCTTAATATTTTCATCGAAGTGTTGAAATAAATTAACAAGAGTAGTACCCCACAAAGAGTCCCTACGACATAACCTGAAAATAACCCAAAACAAGAAAAAAATATGCGAGAAGCATAGTTAGCAATAGGTTTTATACCTCCAGTTTTAATTATAGTAGATTTACATAAGAGGGGCAGTTGGCAAGGCATATGCTTGACTTAGTTTTGGCATCGGGAGTAAAAGTTTACAGTGGAGTGGTTCAGAGTGATAGAACGCACAAACCGAACAAGAGCCGGCTGCATTCTGGTCCACGCGCAAGGTAAGGAGGACAGCGGCAGCCACCGAACAATGGATCGCTGGTCCGAGTAAATACTTGCACCTTAATCAACTACGATCACTTTGTTAGCGCAGCAAGAGAGAGCTGCTCTCGATACAGAATACAGTTCATCACTGAATCAGGGTGTTCGAGGCAGCGAAGTTCGAACCAAGCTGAAGAAAATAGAAGTAACGCAGCGCTAAAAATACATCGTTGAGCCGAATGTCTCATGTCGTGATGTTCCGTTTTATAATTAAGAACTCTATGAAACGAAAAACTCAATTTTTATCATTTACGTTCTATTATTGTAAATACCCTTGACATCGCGAATAGGAAAACAAGGCTATAGCTATAAGTGCCGTGCAAATTGATGAACAAGAGTGCAGTTCTGTCTTGATATGAGAGTACCTCGTAGGATTGACTGGAGCTGAACAATGAGCTGCATTGTAGCGACAGTGCAGCAGTAGGGCATCTTTTTCGCAGCAGGTCCCGAACCTTCACCACTGGGTGGGTTAGAGTCACTCTCTTCAGCTCCCACAGAGGAGTGGGCTTCACTCGAGATCCCTAGCTCCAAAGAATCAAACGATCCCTTACACCGCACTCGACGAGCTGTTTCGTTCTTTTTCTGGATTCCATCGCACTTCCCTCGTTCATTAGCTGTATCAGTGACACAAGGTGTACAAGTGTTCGACAAACTTGGCGTATGGCATTGAGTGCTTACAGAAATTGGTAGATTTGAGGTGCTGAGCAATTTAGCAGATGCATTAGCTCTCAATTCAGCACAATCAGCAGCAGCGTCTGAAGGATCAGACGTACACGAAGTGCAACACCGGCTAGCCCGTATGATGCGTCGTCGAGCCATTTCTGGTGCAATGAATTCAGACTTGTCTACGTTAACGAGAAGCTGTGTAGGTATAAATGAAAATAAAGAGCAGTCCTTTGTACCACTGGACTTGCATTCTCTATTGGAAAACGTGTTCACTCTGGGTAAGCTGCCTCGATCTTCGTGACTATCTTCGAAACACTTTAAAGCATGTACGTTAGATGAACGAGACTCGAGATTACTCAAAATATTCGTTGAAGCAGAAACACGTTTTTCATTCAGTTCGCACGTAGTTTTTTCGTAATCGTTTGTTTCATTGGAAACAGTTGTCAGAGGGAGACTGCAAGAACATAACGAAGAACCCAGCACAGAGTAAGAACTTGGCTGAATACTGCCTTCTATGGAACAATTACCATCAGTTACAGATGGTAGAGAAAGCCTCGTTGTTGGTGTTGGTGTGGGGAGAGTCACAGGCGAAGTTTTAGAGGTCATCGATTCAAAGCATGGGGAATTAAAATCTAAATCTGAACATTTTACCTCATGATTCATAGCATTGAGTCTCGATGAAAATTTGGAAGATTTCTTTACGTTATTTGTTCGCGCGTCACTGTACGGCGTAATGACGGGAAGCGCGAGTGGGTAATTATCATTCAAATTCTTCACGGACGTAGTAGAAGATGTGTTTTGAGCTGTACCAGAAAATAGATCAGCGCTCAAGATTCCGCCGCTCATGTCGCTCAGGTCACGAGCCACATCCTTGTGAATGGCGTCTATGAAATGAAGTGGAATTTCATGGTCTTTCCTTATGAAGGGCATGCAGCTCCCATACGTTCCATTCCTGAAGCAGTAATAGTTGCCACGGAAAGACTCCGAGTTTTCTCTGAACGAAAAGCACTCCGTCGACATGGTATCGGCCACTATTCCTAAAGTATCGCCTTCTCGGTCATCGTCTATGTTGAAGCTGCGAAGTCCATTAAAAGTATCACTGAAATCTAGTCCACAAGAGTCAACACTCTGACCGACTCCTCGTCTAGGAGAGTTTTTAGAAGCATACCTGAAAGAAGACATTCTGTCCACTAGCGATCGGCCAGGAGACACGGAGAAGTCAACCGATGGCACTATGACATCAGGCAGTACTTCAAATTTGATATTTCCGTTTACTGGTCTGATCAAGCGAGCCGACAAACGCAAGTTATCACAAAAATTAGGAATCATTTCATCGAAAGACGGCTGCACTGTGCTCAGGTCTGAGCTCATGAATTCATCGCAAGATTTCAGCGAGGCAGTACGAAGCGATAGAGGAATGCCGGTGTCGACACTTTTGGAAAAAGAAGATGCGAAAAAATCAGTTCGTCGAATTTGTTTCGAGTCAGCAATACTTGATTGTGCTGAAGCGAAGCCGGTAACTTCCTTCCTCTCTCTTAATATTTTTTCATACAAATCTCTGTCTCGGTCCATGATACCAGAAGTCTAGAAGACGAACTCGAATGGAGGTGCTCCATTCGCGAACACGTACGCTGGAAAATTAACTGTTCATGCTCATCCCGATTTGAACGTGGTACTCTCCCGTTTCTCGAGGTGACTTGAGTGCTTTACCGCAACATGACCGCCTCCATCTTCACTGACTGTATAACGACGCACACTGATCACGTTACATTATTTCCCGAGCGCTCTGGTTTACACAGATGATGTTACGTTATGCCTGAGTATTCCGGAGTTCTTTTAGTTATTGTATTTTTCAAAACTAAGTAATGAATGATTAATAACCGTAGCCAAAAGAAATATCCAAGTCATGCGTCGCACATAAAAATGTCGCATCACAACTGATGAATGAAGATATGCTCGAGAATACGACACAAAATTTGCCGTTGAAAGACAAAACTTCCCAGTAAACACTTCACAGGCGCTCCAGCAGCCGTTACTGAACAATTTTTAACGGCAACAGCTGAAAACACAAGAACAACACTTCACAGTCACATCGCTAACAGCATCAGTGAGCTCCTCACGCATGACTTATCCTAAAGCATCGTCTTTAATTACAGCCCAAAAAAATGATTCTGAAAAATAAATCCACTCAGATAAGATCATATTAAAAATTAGTTCAAGGTTCCCAAACTATAACAAAGGTGTTCCCAAAAAAATTAATGAGGAAGGCGCAATTCAGGACGGGGTACGGGGACTCTATGCACAAAGCGTGTCCTTGCACGCAGCTGAAAAAAAAAATCAGTAAAACGAAAGAAATGGTTCGTAACAAAACAAAAAACCTATTCTATTTCAAGAAGGCCTATATTGCCTTCTGCTCGAGACCTCACATCTTGCCCTGGGAGCGCCAATACCCAAAGATATTTACTATAGATGTCTCCTCCTGAGTGGCATCTTAAAACTAATCGTTTCATTTTGCATGCATCGCCATATAAATCATTAATGCTCTAATGTAATGCGTGATCGAATGGAGCCAAAAAAGTTGCTCGATTCGCAGTTGTAATAGAAATCGTAAACTTTACGCAGAACTTTTTTTTTCTAGCGTGTCCTCTGAACATTACCAACGTTCACCAACTTTTCAAGAAAATCAGAAAAACTGAATGCAGATTTTGTCCAGAATATTTCCTAGGAGTATTAGCGTGTGAACTGCATGGAGAGAACAGAGTTAAAGACGTGATATGAGTTAAACACGCGCATGTTTATTGATCTCACTTATTCCTGAACGTGCAGAAAATGAAAGACACGTAATATCGTTGAAATAGTGAGCTAGATACTTTAAAAATTTCACTAACTCTATCTGAATACAAGCATGCGATTGAAACTGTAAACACGGAGTTCAATAACGTGAAGCTTAATAAAAAGCGAAGTTTCTCAATAAGACACATACCTTATTGCAATCGTTATAAGGAAATAAACCATGGAAGTTAAAATAAACGGAAATAAATACAAAAACAGAATTAAATAAACTAAATATAAAGCACGGAAATTTCCCTCAATATATGAGTAATCAAATTTATCCGGCAAGCAAGAAGCTAGCTCAGCAAAGGATGCTTGGAGTGCCATGCGTGTGCTGCTCCAGATCTCAGAACAGCGCCTCGGAGCAGCGAAGTGTCGTACGTGTAACAGCAGGCAGATCACGCGAGGCTTGCTCTCGATCTGTGCTCTTCAGGCGAGGCGCCACTGCGTAACTCAATGCAGGCAATCCTGAAGTTATGCGACACCATCTGGAGCGAACTTAATTCAGCTTAAACATAAAAAATAAGAAAAATTTAACTAGTATAATGCTTAATTTAAGTCCTCAATAAGTAAGACTAATTTTCATTCCCATAAGAAGTGTATTAAGAAAGGCGTTTTACTAAAGGATCGACTTCACCTGATGTACATGTGTTTTTTTTATTGATGCAGCACTAGTTGGTAATGATCGTATGAGGTGACATAAATAGACAACGTTCGTAATTTACATTCAAAATCGAAGTTTTCAAGAAACGCCGACACAGAGCACAGCTGGCGCACCACAACACTGTAACACCAGCTTTCTTCGCATGAGCTGTCCTACAAGAGCGCGCACTTGAATTCGTCCTCTCCGACCTCTAAAGCTCGCCACTAAATGCAGCAGAGAGCCCCAAGAAAACATTGATATAACTATTATATCCATTTTCATCGGTTAGCTCATCTAATATTCAAGACTAGAACATTTGTCTGGTACTTACCGACTTTAAGATAAAGTACAAATATTCCCAATTACACAAATATTTTCAGACCTTGCCAAAGAAAGATGCTAAGTGATAAGTACTAGTAAATTTATGAAATTACGTCAGACTGATAAAGTCCCTCACTGCCGAACCCCTGCGTAAGTTCAACAATGTTCTATTCGCTGAACCATTCAGTTTTATCAGCGCCATGGCCGTGCAAGTACAGGAACTCTGGTCATTACATCTTCGAAAGGAATGTAGAGACGCAATGAAAATAATACGTATTTTTTTCCAAGAGTGCTGAATTGCCATAAGATTTCTTGGAAAGAAATTTGCCTCTGTATTGCTTATAATGCCGGAACGACACAGAACAGCAACTGGCGTTCCATTGCATGGTCGCAGTAATTTTGACGCTTTTTCCCGGCAGTTGATATCAGGTGATGTAACAAAAACAATCGTGTTGCGGCAAACGAGCAATAGTCGCATGAAGTGATCCACTCAACGCAATTTTGGGCTTCATAATAAGCCTTATTCCCGAGCATTATGTAGACTCCATTTATAAAACACAAATTTAAGTTAATAGAAGACAATAATGCTGAACTATACTTAGCGAGGCGATAGATGAAAAAGTAAACAACTAAAGAGATACATTGAAAGCATGAAAATGAGAAGTTTATTCGAGTAACCAAAACATGGTGGCCGCCTTTATGCTCCACGCGTTTTATAACCTGCGACGACACTCACTGAAACTAATTGTGCGATAATTATTGTTTATGGTTTTAAAACATTTCCTGCGATGGTCTCAGAAAAAATTCAATTACATTCAAGAATTTTTTGCAGCGCAGTTAACCAGTAGTGCGTTCAACCGCAATCAACTCTAGTCTTGAACGATTCAAAGCAAAATAAACATCTTTCGATTTTGACACCCGATTAAAAATGCCAGAGAAACCGGACGCTATGCAAGTTCACACAGGTGGCGACGAAGAGCACAGAGCATATGATAGAAGAGAAAGAAAAAGTGGGTTGCAGACACGGGAGACAGCCACAGCAAGATCAGAGGAAGTGGAGCATATCGACGTGACCACAGCTAATGGACAGCGGCCCTAAAACCTGCGCAAGCCCTCCGCGCACACCAGCTCTACGAGCCGGACTGTGCGAGATCCTTTCAATCAGAGCGTCTGGGTTGGGCGCAGCTACCGAGCAGCACGACTTGAAGTGACCAACAGCAATTACGCGGCGAGACAGCAGCAATTGACGGCATTTCGGTGAGTTGTTTTTTGGCTGAGTTAACACAACGTTACTAAAAAGGAGTTATTTTTTACGCCTTCTGTTGGACTTCGGGTTATTAAGCATACTGAATGCATATCTAACCATGGGAATTTTGAATTTCTCCATTCACTCTTTATCAATTCTCAAGTTTAGCGAATAAGCGCTATACGAGTACGTCCAGTAGAGACTGCCTCCAGCTGGCAAATTTCGGTTGCAGAACGTGTGCCGTAGCACGAAAGAACTACTTCCAACACATACCAAATTCTTCGGAGAATGCCTATAAACGCGGAACGCGAGGTGAACTGCCTTTTATTCTTACTACTCATAGCGGTTGCAGGCTGCGTGCCGTAATGCGCATGTTGTGGACCGTCCAACTTTTAAGAACTTTCGACAGTATAGTCCAAGAGCTGTCATTCAGAGCCAACTGCCTGCTGTTTGCTAGCAACTCACAAACGTAAAGTGGCAGGCACAGTGAGTGGAGTTCCTATAGCTCTAGTCTCTTTCAGACCGAGTTTCTTTTCAGCGAACACGAGTTACAACATTAAGCTCTGTCATCAGTGATGACATTCGAGAGGCAACGTTTACTGAACGCCTGCATTACGAAGATAATATCGAGCACACACGCTCCTTTACAAGATGGTAAAACTTTTTCCTCTACTTAGAACTTTCGTATTTCTCGGTCTCTCGCAACAACATTTGTCAACCCACCACGAAGTTACTTGCGCGAGACAAGTTGAAGTATTTTTTACAACCTATCTTTTACCTTTTTTCTTTTTTCATGCCATGCTCTATTATTCGTTCAAGAATTTGCTTGACATTAGTAAATTGAGGACGATTTAATTCCAATTACTATATAAAGAGCGGCGCTAAAAAATTACAGTAATCTTACATTTTCCCAAGAATATCGAGTCAGAGCAGTCTACCATCTTTCACGGACGTGTGAACAGAAACAGTAAAAAAAAATCTGTTTCTAACTGCATTGCAATACACAGATCTTTTACATAACGAAGATCATTTGAAAACACGAATATTTCAAAAGAAAAGATAGAAAGATGGATTCATAAACGGAACCAATCGTTGTCCATAACGGACATGGCTGCGCAGTGTACATTAAAAAATGAAAAAGACATGACGCGACACTTTCAAAAATTCACTACCGTATAAGTTACCATTCTAAAATATTTTTAAAAACTGCACAGCATATCCATGAGCTACAAAAAAATGAAAGATACGTAGGAGATGAGCATACAGCAGTGTTGTGAGACTGCTAGGTTTACGCCAGCCACTCATGAGAGACAAACAAAGGAAAAGGAATACGCTAAAGTTAACAGTACCAATTCACGCTAGAAAGCACACAAACTTGCAAGAACCCGAACAATTGTGGCCGACACAAGTGAAGAAATACATCTACAGAGAACATCATCAACCTGCAAACCCCTAATCGAGCGGGACCACGTCGACACCTGCAAGATCACTAGTTTTGTGTGTACTCACAACGCAATCAAACGAATTGAACTGACAACATCTATGAAACGTAGAAAAAAATATTTGAATTATTTTCATTATACAGAATATAACGACCGAAAACCACACTGAGGTGTGTTTAGCGCATTTACAATTTATAGATTGATCATTTTTTGATACTCGAGTGCAAAACTCGGGTGCAATGCTTCAGTGTCTCTTAAGCACAGCTCGCTACCCTGGTAAAGGAAGGATTACATTAGTTAGTTTAAGCCTCACTATCAGTAACAGAGGTGTTTCAAAGAATAGATAAGTTTCTTCAAGCCTCAATATCCGTAACAGAGGTGTTCCAAAGAATAGATAAGTTTCTTCAAACCTCAATATCCGTAACAGAGGTGTTCCAAAGAATAGATAAGTTTCTTCAAGCCTCAATATCCGTAACAGAGGTGTTCCAAAGAATAGATAAGTTTCTTCAAGCCTCAATATCCGTAACAGAGGTGTTCCAAAGAATAGATAAGTTTCTTCAAGCCTCAATATCCGTAACAGAGGTGTTTCAAAGAATAGATAAGTTTCTTCAAGCCTCAATATCCGTAACAGAGGTGTTCCAAAGAATAGAAAAGTTTCTTCAAGCCTCAATGCCTCAATATCCGTAACAGAGGTGTTCCAAAGAATAGATTAGTTACTTTAAGCCTCAATATCCGTAACAGAGGTGTTCCAAAGAATAGATAAGTTACTTCAAGCCTCAATATCCGTAACAGAGGTGTTCCAAAGAAAAGAAGAAAAAGGCCCCATTTAGAATGAAGTAGAGGGAACGATGAATCTATGCACAAGGTGTGTCCCACACCTTGCGTATAGAAACAACAGCAGGATGGGAAAAAAAATTTTTCACAAAATAAAAATTGATGAAGAAAATAATAGGTGCAGAAACAAAGATAGAAATGAACCAAAAGAAGATATCCCGTAAAAAAAACTATTTTATATCAGCAAAAAAAACTTACCTAACCTTCATCTTGATATCCGACGTCTTCCCTTAGGGAGCGCTAATTCCCATAGATACAATAGTTTTATCCCCCTTAGGAAAATTAGTTGATAGCTTTCACTTGATCGAACAAATTCTAAAAATTGAAATTATTTGTTTAATGAAGCGAAAAATACTACATATAATATTACGTGAATGGAAAGAACCCCAGCTTTTGATGATTTCGGCAATTTCGAAGTCAGACTGCATTAAATTCAGAATCAATTTGAAACAAAAGCTTATTCATGCCCTACGAAAATTCAAAACCGATAAAAGAACAAAATTTGAAATAACTGCACGACTTCAGAGAAGTCACATCCTGCCTCGCTAACATTCGAACCAACGAACTGAAATCTCAAATCAAAATCCATATAGTTTGCGGTTTTGTTTTCATAAAGTCAAAATTTTTGAGCCATCAATGGTTTATTTGTATTGACGTTTCATTTTTCCCGTTCAATGGGGAAGTAGATCACGCTAACTACAAATAAAACACTGTTCGAGCATTTTCAACACTGATCTCAAAATTAACAATATTCGAGATGAATTAACACTCCACGTCAAAAACGCTAACATAAGCACTTGATACAATTAAATATGAGCGTACAATGTACCACAATTTCAAAAGTTACATTTGAAATTTGCGCGTGCAATGTATCACAAATTCACAAGTTACATCTAAAATTTACACGTGCTATGTATCACAAATTCACAAGCTATAACACCTGAAATTTGCGCCTGCAATGTATCACAAATTCACAAGCTACATCTGAAATTTGCGCGTGCAATGTATCGCAAAATTCAAAGCAAAAACATCTGGAATTTGCGCGTGCTACGTATCCCAAATTCCCCAGCTACAACATCTGAAGTGGAAGTAAACCGTGGTGGCGAGTCACAGCCCCGACACAACTCGCACAGTGCTCAGCGCGACACACAAGTCGCGACTGGGGTCTTGCGGCCGGCGTTACCGCGCTGCGGGCTGCGGGTTGCAAGCGTGTGGTTCGAAGGGTGGTCTGAGCGGTCTTGTTTTCGGGTAACAAGATCTAATTGGACTTTTTTCACACCAAATAATCAAATTTTAAGTTGTTGATAATGGTCGGATGCCGTTTTCTTAAAGGTCAAATTTCATTTCTACAATATCAATCTGGCAATTCTAGCTTATAGCGGTTTACAGAGCATCAGCCACTGAAAAATCCTCTTTTTTCCTTGTTTTAATTGATTCAGTCAATCAAATGTTGGCCGTGTTGAACACTCAATCAATCTTCAGCTTATTTTTCCGCGCCTTAATCTCTTACTAGCTCGGAGAGAATAAACGAAAATACGCGCGTTAAGTTATTCAATTAACATTATCAGCTTTAGTGTCTTAATTGTCAAGTGTCACAGCCATGACATAAATGCACGAATGCATACACACATATTTGTCGCCAATCAAAACTTAAGGGTTTTAACCCCACATACAGCAACACGAGGAAGTCGCTCAAAATGAGAGGCCATTTTAGGCTTTCATTTTCTTTGAAAAATTATTGTTGAAAAATTGTTCGACCCATTTGTCTCGATTTCTAGCATTTTTTCCCGTGACTTCAATTCTCTATTTATTTTTTTTTTAAATCGCCAAATGGGAAAAAATTTTAAGCGATTAAAAACCACGGTGTAGAAAAGTCTGCCAACGTCACCTTGTAAACAATGTGCTACAAAATATTTCAAGGAGTTAATTTAGCTTCGGTTTGGTTAGGATATATTAAATTAGGTCATATTATGTGTTATTAGTTCATGTCGTGTCAGTACACGAAATGTAATTGTTCAATTTAAGGCCCCAATTCCTACAGCAAAACCCTCATTTTCTTAAGTTCCCCAGTTGTTAAATTTCCAAAAAATGTACATTTTGAAATAAAATAACTGAAAGCTATTAATTTTCAGAAAATTTCATTACCGCACAAATTACTGCAACGGAGCTTTCTGAATTATGTACATGTTAGTCACTAAGTCCAGCCTCAATCACATATATATATATCTTGTTGCACTAGGGATATTCTTACCAGCAAATGAAGGGTTCAAAATGTCATGAAAAACCCACAATTTTTATGAGCACGTACAGTAGGTAAGGACTGCACCAGCGAACAGTCTGGAATTCATTTTAGCACACGCCGTAGTGCAGCAATATACGATCTTACCACTAAGTCATCACGTCTCACGATTGATTGATTGAAAATTAGTTTTAGCCTCCCTTTCAGCACGTCTCACGTCAACACAAATTTAACATTGCGAGTTCTCTTCCGATGTTCATTCCTAAACGTTTTCTACCATTTCTAAAAATTTTCAGAGCAACTATTGATTGATTCGAAACGTATTTGTTCAAACATCAAAAGAGCTAAAACTTGTCATTATAGTTTGTTTTCACGCTTAGCAAGTAGAGCAGAACCACAAATGATCATGCCAGCTCCCATTGATCGTAAAACAACCACAGTTATGGATATTTCACAGTGAAAGCATTACACATCCAAACATAAGTCTCAAACGCGTGAAATATTAGGATTTATCTCTTTATCAACATCCATGAACCAGTGCTCCTCCTGTCAGAAAAGAGATGCTAGAGCATCCAAGAACTAATTTAATTATTAACATGTTTAATCATTAACATAAGGAGCTAGTCAGAGAGAGTGTCACCACAAACACGAATATGATTCGCGAGAAACATGCAGCTACATTTCGTTGCATCTCACTCGCGTGCGTTATGTTATTTGATAGGTGCAGTGTCCGACATAGTCCGTCTCCCACAAGTGGAAGCTTGTGCTAGGGTGTAGATCTTAGGCTTTGTTTCGAAATTTCAATGCAAAAGTAGAGCGAACCAAACAGATAACACACTTATTATTTAAACTGATAAATACTTCTCTATCGGAAAATTCCTCTCAGTTTCAAGACCCCTTAACGAACGTAAGAAGATGTACTAATTAGCACTGCGCCCAAGAAATAAACCACTTTGTCTACAAATTTTTGATCAAGATATGCGTAGTTTTTTTTAGTTTTAGGGCGCTACAACACCATACCAAAACGAACACAGTTTCAAATCAGCATTCCTTGAACCAACAGAGAACCAAGCGGGCACAAAAAAGAATGCGCTCAACACGTTCACTACGTTTCCGCGGTTGCTACGGTCGGTTTGGTTAGGTTGAAAGAAGCAGAATTGAAAAGCATCTTTTCAGCTTGATTACATTCTTATCCTTTCTAACATGAGGGGAAATATGATTGTACGATAACATTCTAACTTTTACGACATAGCCTAGTTTAAGTAAAGATTGTGAAATCATTGAAATGGTAGCCATTGTTAATGGCACGCAAATATTTATCAAGTACATATATTTACATATGTTCCAATACGTAGTGAACGTGTTAAGTATAAACTCCTTCTAATCAAGGAAACATCTGCAAGCAAGTAATAAATCTTCCCCATCACATGAGATAATCTCGTCTTCCTTAACCTCGCGGCTGAGAAGAAAGTGGTATCCTCATTTTAGCGTTACTATTGCTCCAGTTTCAAGTGGAATCCGCTCTTGCAGCGTCAGATAAGGTTCAAAGCTTAAACCCCAACATAGGTGTTCCAAACAGAGGAACGATGAAAATACCATTTAACATGGAGTTAAGGGAACGCGGAACCAATGCACAATGTGCGTTCCCAACAAGGTCCTCTGTGTACAGAAACAGTAAGTTAGGAAAGAAATTTATGACGAAAACAAAGTTGAGGAAGGAAAAAAATAAGTGCTGAAAAACAGGACTGCAGTGAAAAAAAGAGATGGTCCTTAACAATATAAGAAACCTAACTGATCTGAACAAAATGAAGGTCCATCTTACTTTCAGCTCTGGACCTCACATTTTCCCCCTGGGAGCGCTAATTCCCATAAATATCGAGTTGGATCCCCCTGAGAGCTGGCAGCATCAGAAAACGTCAGTTTTTCACGGCAGTCAAAATCCTTAAACTTCGTCACATTTGAGAACCAATAACCCAGACTTCTAACCATTCCTTTTGACAAATGGAAATTTGAAGAAAGAATGTCCAAAAACAAGTTTACCTGAAAACCAAATCATGCACCACAAATACTGAATAAACATGGCTGTTGTAGGAGTATTCAACACAAATGAACGAACAATGAAGGTTATCCGACAAAAACACTTCACTATCGTAGCAAGAATGCTTCATTCGACGGAAAATAAAGGCCCGAAGAGCACTGTCTACCGCACTTTCTACATTTAATGCGCCATTGGCCAGTAGCCGATGAAGCATCAGAGGCTCGTAAGGCCTGAAATATTGCATGTGGCTCACGGGAGAAATTGGGCGCACGGCAGAGGACGGATGAAGCGGAACGGGAGCGGCGCAGTGTGAGGCCGCAACACCTCAGCCTACTGCGGTAACCGCAAGTGCAGCAACGAGCTGGCGACGATGTGTCATGAGAAACCTTAAGCAACTGTTAAATAACTTTTACCTCTAAACGCTGTACATTAGTTACCTAAAAGCTTAAACATTTTAGCCGTCTCAATGGAAGCTAACAAAAACCTCACCGAAGATGAGCACTAGAAGAGAAAAAAAGCAGGAAGCGAACAAAACGATCAAAAAGCAAACGTAACATGAGCAAAATCTAATGAAAGAACTCAGCAAAGACTGCTACATTAAAAAGACAATGGACGTGGAGTTCTTATGAGAAGTAGAAGAAAGCATGAGCTGGACTAGGAAGGTGTGCACAATTGCGGCGCGGCAGCCACCAAGACTGGACAGTCTTCCATAGCGACACGCCAGTCTTAGGTTACCAGATTTCCCTCCTTTGGACTAATTCCCAAGTTTGAGTTATTTCATGATATATTTGATCATGAATACAACTCAATATTTGACCGCCCTGAAGGGTTGCCAGATACCGACTGCTATATCCATTGAAATTTGTGAAGAAAAAATCAAACTTGCGGATTATGTCTAAAAAAAGCCAATCTAGCAACCCAGGCTCTGACCGCAGATCAGCTCCACCACCTCCACCCACCACTGTCACGGAAGCATTTGTGGCCACAAATCTGGAGCGCTCTCCGAGTCAACGAGTGTCAAATGGATTCACTTTCAGCACCGAATGAGCTTCCTAACAGTAGCCTAGTTTAAGACTAGCCACAACACACGTGATCTCAGGAGAGAGAAGAGATGGGATCAGAGTAGTATGGATAGTAGAAAACAGGGAAGCTATCGTCGAAGATTAGATTAGATGTTAGTGTAAGCCTCCCAAACCGCAACAAAAGGAGAATCGAAGAGAGGAAGGAGGAAGGCACCATTAAGTATGGACCTATTTACAGCTGAGTAACCTAACAGTATCTCTCCTAGGAGTGCCAGCTCCTAAACATACAAAAAGGGCTCACTCGGTAACTACATTAAATTATTGATACACTCGCTGAGCGAATTAGACATGTTCTGCAACACATTCGAGGGAAAAAAGAAAGTTCCAAGTAACAAAAATAAATTTAGCCCCATTTTTGAAAGACAAATCATACAATGGTTTTCACAAAAAAAAACGAAAAAATAAAATGACCTTAGGGAGGGTAAAGTGTTGAGTATATTTCGCAAGCGAATCTAATGAAAAAAAGTAAAAAGGCCTATATCCGATAACACGAGTGCCAAGTTACGCCATAAAACACTGGAGTTCCACCCAATTCTCTTGCACAACGTATTCGGAGACACTAACTCACTTTCCCTCCTCCAGAATGACAAGAGATCTGGCATGCATTACCGCGTGCTGTAATGACAAGATGCAACGGAAGGGAGAGAATTGTATCACAGCCTGTGTTACACTTTGCTCTGTTCTCTACTGCTACATAGTCACGCCTGATGACATTCGACCATCCACTCCGACAATCTAAAATAGAATATGGCAACGAAAACAAGCCAGTGGCCCTTTTTTCAGTTGTCCCAAGTACTAGTCACAAGAGTACACTGGATTTCTCGGCAAGAACTTCGTGTAAGCACCCCGGCTCAACAGCTTTCGTATGTTCTTGTATTTTAGTAACAGTTTTTTCTCGCACAATGGTTCTCCCTAGAGAGGAAGCCAGTTGCGGTTCGGGCTCCATCCATCAGAGCGTCATCAAAACTTACTATAAGACTCATTTTTCAAGTCTGGAGTAGGTTTCTGCAATTACTACATATAGGCATATTCCAGAGAGATGATGCTTCTCACTACGAGCACAATTGCCAACAATGTATCATTACAAATATTTCCGTAGTAATTCATATGATACACACTTTATCAACTGAATAGAAGGTACTCTCATTCGCTTTCTTCACTCAAGTTTCAACAGCTTGAACATTTTGAAAATTGCACCCACGTTATCTTTACACCTTGCAGATCATTTGTAGCAGCCATAAACATATATTTTAATTTAGCTTAGTACGAAGCCAATGATATGTTTTCAAAATCGCGCATGTCCACTGCTATGTGCATCCCTTATTCCATTCTTTGAAAAACAACGCGACTTGAAGGACTCACCTTCCGGAGTTGCTTGTCGCTTTACACTTTCGAATACTGTAAAGCATCCGGCTAAATTCGCGCTGCCAATTTCTCATTAATTGAGCTAAAGAATTATCACAATTGACATAATTAAATGCATTACTACATACATCGCGTTATTCGCTTCGGTGAACTCACTACTAAGCCAAAATCTCAAGAATTAATTCGCTCCCACTACACCAGCAACACATCAACACAGGTGTCATTAATTTTCGACACTTTTTTTATTTCGAACAAAAATTAATATGATACAGCAATATATATCTCAAATTAATTCCTAGGACGATTCCTTTTATATCAGGAAGATTTTTTCAGGCATTTTTGAGTAACTTATTTGCGAATAGTAAATGCAGTTCTGAAACGAAAACGTAATAGATAGTTGTGATAAGTACTGTAAAAATACTGAAGATTCAAATCACAATGGCACTTAATAATCAATGCGAAGGGAAATTTATAAGCGACACCAAAAATAGTTGCGAATTGCTTCAAAACTTCTGTCTGGAGCCATCTCACAAACGCATTTTCTCCTTCAAAAATCCTACACATTCATGACATGTATAACAAGCAAGCCGCAAGAAATATAAAAAAGCAGAAAACTAAATAAACCAAGGGCAAATTTGGAGAGGAAGACGCATGTATGACCTCAGGTCACAAATCGCCTGACCGACACCAGCCCGCAAAGCCAAGAAAGCTGGACAGCGCGGAGCAGATCGTCCAGCTCGCGCACTTGTGGCTACGAATTATAGAGGCGCTTCTCTTCATTACGCACGCACAGTAAGTTCCAGGCTTACAGCGTCAGTAAGTCGGTATCGGTTTGCTTTCTCCCGGTAGAGCCCCAAATTATCGCGGCTTTAAAATGACGGATTCGAGTGCTAAGAGTTAAATTCAGTGCTAGTACGTTCGGAGGTCTAGAGCATTTTATGAACGTTACGCAGAAAATCTTTAATGGGCGGAGCTTGGTGTAAGTAGCTGACGCCGTTTCGTTCAGCGTATCCAAACTGGAAATCAGCGCAATAATTATAACTCTTCGATTTCGTTGCATAAGAATGCAGGAAATGCAGCCGATTACCAGTAAAAGGAGAGCATCAAAGAAACCTGCAAGAAATTTTCAATTCTCAGACATCACCGAAACTAATGAACGAGCCACTGAAGCAAGACCTGCGTTTTTGCACGATAGGAGTACTGTTCATACGTCAATCTCTTCCCTCGGAGAGCCCTAATTTAGATCGAAATATTTTCAGATTTTAAATGTTGATCGAGGAAAAAACTCATCTCTTTCAGCAATTAGCAGGACACGATAACTCGATTTCGAGTATCAAAAAGAAAGAGGTTGTGACAGGTGGAGTTCCTGCAGGCCACTCCTGTCGAGTCATTCTAGTCAGGATTGCATGGCTTTGCGATACGCAATACAGGATCGCTTTTACACCGACGCAATTAACTAAATGTATTCTACAGTAGTATCTTCTTTCAGCCGGAAGAGAATGCAGATAAAACAAGTGTGCAAGAGCAAACAGCACGTTGATATTGAGTCGGTGAATGCTATTAGTATAAAGAAATCTTAAATACGACAGAAATTACCGGTTAATGCGAAACAACAGTAAGACTGACATGCTTCCGAAGACTTTCCTTTCGCACATTGCAAGAGATTTCGTCAAAAAATGGCGGCACCTTTACTGCATAGGCCAAATTTATTACTCGCCGTAACCGAGATGCACAGTAGCAGATGATGAGAAGTTAGTTTCAGCCACCCTAGCTACAACAAAGATGTTCAAAGAGAAAAATTTTGAAGGAAGGCTTATCCAACCTTCAGCTGTGCTTGGCATCTCCTCCTCGGAGCTATGGAATGCTATTGACGACTCGTGAGGAAAGCGTCTAGTTTCTGAGTCGTCTTGTTTATTTACTGTCCAATTTATCTGAAACTTTGTAGTTAATTGTAAAAATTAATTCTAAATTCTCTATATTTTTACGTAAATGACAATTTTCAATTTTTTTGTGGTAAATTTTCAAATCGCTATTTCTCCGGCACTTTTCAATCGATTCCCGACATACAACTTGCAAAATGAAGAGAAAGGTGTTAGCTTTAGAACGTACGATCCGTCCTGTTTGAATTTTGTTTTAAATTTTTTACAAATTAAAAAAAAAAATTTGCTGATTTTATTCGTAATTCTCTAAAAAAAATTTTGAGGACAAATATCTAAAAATGCTACGATCGTACATTTATAGAAAACACCCTTCTTTTCATTATTCAAGTTAATTAGTGAAAATCGGTCTAAATATTCGGGAGAAATGGAGATTGGAAGTTGGTATATATTGCAAAAATTGAAATAAGAGAAAAAGCTCTCGAAAGTATTTTGGCGTTTTGGCTGCTAAGCTGCAGGAGACGACTGAACATACTTACACCAAGCAGTGAAGCATATCCCTAGATTCAAAAAAAAAAATTCTCTATAACATGAGCTAAAAAGATAAAATTGAAAAAAAATCAGACCAGCCTCTAATGAGCTGGCCTTTCGTTAGCAGTAGCAGACAAACGAACACACAAGGGAGTGAAGCAAATTGTTAGATTCAGATAAAATTGTATAACATGAGTTAAAACAGAAAATTGAGCCACCTAAACAGTTTTTCACTGACGCAAACTTGAAAGCGCAAGGCGAAACTTAAATGAAAAATAACACATTAATTGAAGTTATTTTGTGAAAGTGAGTGCATTTTATGCTGGAATATGAGACGGAACCATAGACACGCAAATACAACAATTTATACTCGTCAGTCGCAGGTATGCAACGAAGTGAACAGATCATGCTCCTTGCAACACTCCTATGCGCGAGTTCGAGGCATCATCGTACCAATCTTACATGCGTCAAATCAACATACGAGGTAAAAATAAAATTGTTGATTCGTCCACAGTAAATTTTGGAATAGCGCTCTAAAATTTCTCACGAATTTTCAAGATTCTTAAATCACTCACTTATGCGAATGAAATTTAATACACAAGCGCCTGAAAGTAGTCGACCGCTTTGTTTCTGCGCCTAATTGTCTAATGTTTTGACAGCTAATGAAATTTTCAACGTCCTATCTTCATAGTAAGAGATCGTTGTGTAATTTTTTTTTCATGTACTACAAACAAAATAATCCGTTCTCAACATGTTTCTAGTGTTTTATCCATCACCTTGCAATATGGAGGCAAAAATAACAGAGGACGAATACCGCTAAAGGATCATAAAAATTGACGGAATTCATCGAGGGAGAATAGATGCAAACGGACCATCTGACCACGCCGAAGTGCACGACGTGATTCGAGCGCAAGTAGCTACAACAAAAGAAGAGCCGGCAGTTGGTGCCACGGTTGGCAGAACAAGATAAAGTCCAGAGGTAGTGCGTCCATAAATACTGCAAGCACGCACCACAGCGCCGCGCAGACGATGCAGCCGCGCACACCAACGCCACATCCAAGTGTCTACCTAGCAAGCGACAACGCTGTCACGCTACAGAGATGGTCAAGATTACTTCACCACTGAAGCCGGTAATAGCCGGTTGCTAGATTAAAATTAATTACGATAGTATGATTCTATGAAAGTAATGACAAAGAAAAATTTCAAAAACATCTTAATGAAACGTTTTAAGCCTCAGCTTATTGTCAGTCTTACTCAGTTAACTTAATAAAGCAAACAGCGAAAATTTTCGCCGTTCCCTTGACGAAGTTTAGCTGATAGATAAGTTTACTGTTGCTACTCTTCTTACAACTTCAGCACTACTTGGTTAAGCCCAGTCTTTTTCACACTCAAACAACAAAGCCCTCAAATCCTAATCCCGAATGTATTATTCTGCTGATGTTATTTCTCTCAATGATAGCCGTGCCTCATTGAAAAAATATAAAGGCCAGACGATGCACGTATGCAGGTCACTGCTCTCTTCTTTTAACAGTACAGATGCGCATGACTACCGCTCGCGAGAGCGACAAGCAAACGTTATTCAGACCCGCCTAGGCACGTTAACATTTTACCTCGCACATAGAGCGAAAGAATTGTATCTTTACGCATTCAATAATAAACTAAAAGCCCTAAGATGCCGGCGAGCTAAGTCCGCAAAAATTGATGAAGTCATTAATTGGAGCTTCTCATAAACGTTCCTTAAATTTATAAGAAGTAATTCTTTTCAACAGTTCTCGACTACGGCAGTATGAGAGCAACTGAAAAGCATGATAACAGATTTCAAGGCCAACAGATACTACTTCGAACAGTAAACAAAACAAACAAAAGAATACGCAACATAAACCACCAAATCTGAATCTACGAGACAATGCCAACTGATAGAAAACATTTGAACATAAGCGACACGTAGCACAATCCATAATTCGAAGAACCTAAAGTCTTTCTACGCAGGGCTGTTGCACAGGCGTATTGGCCTCCCCTTCTTTTCGACAATCATTTTACCCAAAGAAAATTATGTTCCTGTGATACACAAGTCAGGAAATTGCACAATTTGGCCATGGAGATCTGCAGTCCAATAAAAGCCTATGTCCGACACGAGTTTGTCCAACGAAATTCCTGACGACCGAATGGCCACGCACAGCTGGACGCAACATAATCGCTGAAGTGAAACTTCGATTTTGAATCTCCGATACTTTGTTGAAAGAAAGCGTTTCCCTTCTATGCGGATCCTAACGTAAAAATTACTTGCTCAAAAAAAAATATTCAGCGATTGAAAATTATTTCTTAATACATCCCTCTTCAGAAAGCTAAATCTGAACCTTCAGGATTCACACTGAACATTAACATTTGCCAAGCATTTCGCTACACATCACACTCTTCCGCCGAGATTGTCATCACTATTCATCTTAGAATTACTACAGAATTTCGATTTCGGGATTTTAGTTCATGTTCACTACTATATTTGTTTCCGTAATTTTCTACTCCTGATTGTGACATTTATTTCACCGTATTTGCATCGTATATTTTTCAAATGAACTCTAGAAAAATACTGAAATAGTTTCTTACGTACGTAGCATACAAGTTCGCCAACAAGTTTGCTCCACAAAAAATAACATGACATTCAGAAGATTCTCAAACGTATTACCAAAGAGCCCAGCTGTCAACCACGGGGAGTCAAAATCAGTACGTACCAAGAAACCTAACATATATACAACGAAAACTATATCGCTTCTTTAACACGGTCACCGTGTTTCCGCGGTTGTTAACGGTTGGTTTTGTTAGGTTTTAAGTGGCAAAATTGGGAAATCGACTCTACTCTTTGAATACATTTTTGTCCTCCCTAAAAAATGCATTTACACGATAACACTTCACCTAGTTTGATAACAGCTATTTTTAAAAATGATAGCGGAACATGAAATGTCACTCATTTATTCCGGTACGTGAATAAGCAATTAACCGAATGCTACACATATGACCCAGTACGCGGGGAACTTGTTAAAGAAATAAGGTGAAAAGCTAGTCATGAAACTTGCCGTGGTTGATTTTTTGAAAAAGGCAATTTCTAAGAGTGATATCATGAGACAACGTTACGGACAAAAGATTTGTCTCGGATAGAAAATCAGGGTCTCATCTAAGTGAAGGGTCTTGTACATGCACGCAATATTGCCAACTAAAAACACAACTACATGCGGGAATACGCAGTGGAGCGAGAGCTAAGTAATAGCTTAGTTTATCACTTGGAGAAAATTCTGCACAGAAGACTCGACCGAACTTCACCACTAATGAGCACAAGAGTGGAGATTCTCCTGAACATAAACTGCAATAATTTTGATTTATTAGCGCTTCAATGAGATTATTCTGACAGGAAAATTAAAACTGAAGCAAAAATTACCGTGTGGCCATCTTCCTGAAAAAAAGATCCGTATTTATCAAACCGAGTTCATTCCATCATCTAGGAAAAAATATTAAGATCACAAGCAATATTCAGAAGACTCGGAAGTTTTCCTGCAACGCGAATGGGCACAATTATGGGCTTTTCGGTTTTGCTTCACCATACCTTTGCATATGCATGAGCTAAATTACATCGACTTCGTCATTCGCCCGCATCCTCCCCACCAGACGTGTGCTCAGAGCTGTTCAGAATACTATCATATATTTGCAGGAATGATGGGCCGACAGACAACTGCAAGTTACTGAGAACTTACTAATACAAATGTAACGTAACTTTAATGCAACAGTTTATAAATCCTCTCCAGTTTCAGACGGCGAAATCCACTTATAAAATCTCGTCAACAATCCCGATCAAGTAAGGATAGCGTTCGCAAATGATCATTCCCACAATTTTTTCATCAAATTAAACTTTTGAAACTGTACGACACAGGCTTATAAGTTCAGTCTAAAGGCCTTACTTTTCAATAAAACAAGTGGTCGTAGAGGGACAACTGGGAGCTTTTAAGAACTAACGCATGAGCTGTACCGGTACGACAGCACAAACAGTTTGAAAGATCACCCACTTCTCAGGAACCGAAAGCGAACGAACAATGAGAAGTTAAGAAGAGTAGACAGAGAAATGAACGAAGCAAATGCGTCGAGCGCAGAGTAGTACTCACGGACGGTCTCCTGCACGGCGTGATCTGGAGGGGCTGTGCTAGCCGCAGCCAGACGCAGGTTCTGGTTGTCCCTCACCAGCTTAGCCACCTGCATCTCGAGCTCCTGCAGCTGGTCACCGCGAAGACGAAACACAAGATTAGCACCACCACCACCGAAAATTACGTCAAGCACTGAGAATTTACCCCATTTTTTAAAATTAATTTATAATAAACGGTGTCGAAGTGCTCAACTATGCGCAGTAAATAAAAAATGTTGAAAATCAACTTGAATATCAATTTTCCCAAAAAACTCAACGATTCTACACCATTCGAATACCTACAAATTGAATATACCCACACAATAGGGAAGATAATGAAAGGCAACCTTGTCACCAGAGCTATGTTGCACGGATGCCTCATGATAACAAACTAACGCTTATCTGACGATGTCTTCCCTTTATCAGCATCGAGGTTTAGCCAGGCTAATGAAGATCGGGTGATTGAAGTAATAGCTATTGAATTTTCAACGCTGATTTCAAAAACTCTACAAATATATTAGCTTTTCAAATATAAACTCTTCAAATAGATTTTATTAATGGGCGAACTCGCAACCTGTGTTTTTATAAGTTCATTGCAGAGTGGCAGTTCCCCCTTTCTTATGATGTCGAGGGTAACCTGATGCCAGAGCCAAGGTAATAACAATAACGGTAGCTGTAATAGAGGTAATATGAATAAATAAATTCTGACGCTAAAAGGTGAGAGTAACTACTTGCATCTTCCTTTGAATTTCCGCCAGCATCAATTGTTTTGCATATTTTTCTTCAGAGACAAAATCTTTCAGCTTAATCAATCCGAAGAGATAACTCCTCGAACGCTTTCTCTCACAGACACCTCAACATTATTGATCAGGCGACCAAGTGATTGAATGATAATGCAATGACGCTATTGAAAAAACGATTAACTTCAGACGAATGAATTACGAAATATTGAATTCGCATTGCGCAAAATTGTTTGCTCAAGCGTTGGCTAAACAAATCAGAAAGGCATGAACACTTCTAATGAACCGCAGAACATATCTCAACTCTTCATGGTAGAAACTCTCAACTTTTCAGCTTTACTTGAAATAGGAAGGAGTTAGCAAGTTGATCCAATTGTTACATAAATTTTAATATCCTTCCGAACAGTTGTTGAATTCGTGAGTGGTGTCAAGCCGTTTAAACATTTTTCATGAGCGAGTAAGCTTTTGCTCTAACAATTTCTTCCATATGGCCGAGATCTGTCACGTCGTATCTTATTGGCGACATTGCGCGAGGTTCGTCCTGCTCTTCTTTGCTATTGCCATCCTCGCGTCCTACACCCCACCACGGAATCGCTTGAATATCGTTTTGTAGGCGCAGGGCATTGAAGCATTTTCTACTGAGAGAAGGATGTTGTCTTGATATTTTCGCTCACATATTGCTCAGGATTTTCAACAAATATCTAGGTGTAATACAAAGGTTACTCTGCATTTTTTGTCTTAAATATCGTCGGTTGATAGTATTTAGAGTGACTAGCCTATCGCGTATCTGATAGGTATATGTAGCAACATATCTGTCCTTACGTAGTGACGTGCCTTCTGTCTGTGACTCCAAGGGGAGCAGGTTAATTCAGGCTTATCAAGTCATGCTAGCGCTTCCTTACACAATAAGAAAACATGCTTTCTTCTCAGTTATTATTAGGTGGATTTATTTTTAGCTGCGCCGACAACACTGTCCCTTTCTTTAAGCCATCAAGCATTTTATATATCTCGATCATGTTGATATCATCGGGGGTGAACTGCAAAGTTCTACCATCTAATTGTAGACGCTGACATCATTCAGGGTCTGTATCATGGGCTTTTGACAACTTGAGACCATCGGCAGTGGGGCTTGGAAGTTGTGTCAGAGATTTTCGTCTCTTGCGGTGTATTAGAAGTCATCTGATGTTCATGTGTCAGCTCCTGTCGCGTCTTGAGAGTCTAATCCAGAGCAGGCTTCTTGCTACGACTAGGTGCTGTTTTTTGTCGAATTTCATCGGTCGTACAGCCTATCCTCGTTTCATGGCTGAAACTCTTCAGGTTCAGTTCAGGTGAGTTTTTCTATTGTTCTAGTATGGGTAGAGATGAATCAAAATTGTGTCGTCTCTTGCAAGTTCCATCAGGGAAACTTCCATGGGGCCTGGGAACAGGTCCTGGTGACTCTAGTTCAAATCGTATTTTAGTTTTAAAAATATTGGAACCCTCGGTCTTGTTGGATATAATTGAAATTTCACCAGGCATCCTGAACCGGCATGAGCTTTGAGCAGCCGCCCATGAGGGTATACAGGCAAAGTACATGTCAAGCGTTAAAGTACACCAAACAACCCGTCAAAACCATAATATTAATTTAAAATAGCCACAAATCAGATGGAAAGGAGTGAAAAAGGTTGTGAAGGGGTTTTTACATACAAACAAAATCAGCAAAGCTAAAATTAGGAAGTAACAAACGCAGTGAAGACGAAAAAGAAAAAAAGAAGTACCGAACGAAGAAGTAAAGAAGAGGAAGCACCGAGTTACCCTGATCATGTTCTCAGCGTGCTGGCGCGAGTCTACCAAGGGTGAATCGGTTGGAGCAGCCTCGAGAGCGTTGAGCTTGGATGAGAGGGACTCGTTGAGCTTGGTTGCCTCACGCAACTTGGTCTGGAGCGCAAGCACCAAACTCAACTCCTGCGCATTCAGCTTGCTGCCTCCAGATCGCAGCGTCTGGCTCGACGGGGACTGCAGCAAGCGTTCCGCCTGCACGTCGCGTACCCACACCGCACCAGGCAGTTAGACATGCAATACTGACACAAAACTACCACACCAACGAGCTTCGGAACTGAATGTCACTTAACGTACTCGTGAGCCATCTGAAGCTAGAAAACATCGTAAGTCTATAAAGAAACAAGCGTGATTCCAAAAGCGGTGTAAAACTAACGAGTACGTCATTTCACATATACTAGTCGCGTGACACCAAGGCTTGACAGTTCGAACAAAAGTTATAGGCAACCAAAAAGTATTAAACCTAAGGTTTACACTTTGTAAGGGTTGAGCTGAGTGGAAACATCAACAGTCGTGCACGAAAATGTGAGAGAGAAAAAATGGACAAGAGTCATAAGCACAGACTAATGCGCTTATGTTCCATTGTAACCCAATTAGCATTATAACCATTTAATTATAACCTGCTTTAGGTAAAAAGAAACAATTTTGTTTCACTAGATACTTAAGTAGCTAATTTGGGCTACATAGCTGAATCCGTGTGCTGTAATAGCTGTAATAGGCCATCAGCAACGGGAAGAAATTTGGAATTATGAACGTGTGTAAAACTTAATGCTAATTGGTATTGTTAGTAAACCAAAAAACCCTGTACAGCATTGACAATAAAAGGGGATTTGAATTAACTTGACCATAATAGAAGACGTGCACAACCAGGTCAGGAATCAGAATTAAAGCGTGAGGTCGTGTTATCAAGAAAGCTGCCGTCCAGAGAATGAGGTAATCCCTGAGATTCGCAACAGAACAATCTAGTGCAAACAGCCATCATCATTCACCCTTTACAACGAAGATCAAGTCACTAATATATTCAGGAAAATGCTCTCAAAATTGCCAAATACAGTTTCAAAACGCTCACAATTTCAATTCAGTTTGAGTTTAGTGTGTATGATACTTGTAAGATTAATGTTTCAATGAAACATGTATCAACAAAAAGTGCTGTATGTCGGATGCCTTGCTGCTGTTGAAGAGTGTTATTTGCCGACCAAATTTTGAAACATGCGCATGAAGTTATAATTTTCTACGAAACTAGTCGAAAGGGTATTCTCCTTTCGACTGAGAAATTGTTCGGTATTCCTACTCCTGGGAAACCCCAGTCCACCAAAACAAATTTACTCCGAGATTTTCTTCAAGCATTATAAAATTTGGCCCTAAAATACCAGTTATGAAGAACGTTGTCGAAGCACATAAATTTTTTTTGGACGGAGCTTCACTCGTAAAATTCAAATAAGTTTGAGGCAAATACACCTTAGGTTCTAATTTATGGGAATGAACGGAATCCACGCATTTATGACTGGAATAGCTTTGTTTAGCCTATTGTCTCGGTCAGAACAGCGCAGCTCACTATCATTGAACCAAAATCGAATGAACATTTAGCAAAAAATCCAACAATTTACCCACTTTCTATTCCATAAGCTACCTGTTAACCAACGTGAACTATGGTCAAGTGGTGATGGGAGTAGATCAGTCAACCATTTCGCGTAAGATAACCGTAAATTCCAATTTAGAAATTGCTAGTAATTATTTACAACTGGATCCTCACTACTTGAAGAGAGGAGTACAAGAAGCATGCAAAGAGGCAACGTACCCTGTTGGGCGTGAGCGAGCCGTTGGAAGACACATCCCTGCCCACCGTGGTGGACTGGAGAGCAGGGTTGCCCCACTCGATGCCGTCGAGCGGCTGCCTCAGCCCCGACTCGGAGTGGTCACTGCCGCGACTGCGCACGGACCCGTACCCCACGTCGTCCTCCGTAGCCACCGAGTGCACGTCCGACGCGTCCATCACGATATCCGTGGTCGCGTCACTCACGCCGCTCACGTTGCTCAGGCTGCTCGCAGTCCGCTTGTGCAGCGCTGCAGGGCCTGGGCATACCATGTGCACATTTGACAACAGATCAACTGTATATCTCATCAATGCGGAAACATGTGTATATACCTAGCTATTTACCGTGAAGGAGGATTTTAAAATCCTTCCCTTCATATAAACAGCTGCGATATTTGTAATTTCCTAATCGAGTTTGTGCCCTATGTGTTCCTTGCCGAGTGGTAGTTCCTTCTTCATTCTGATGTCGGTGACAAATTGATGGCGATGTCGGTGACAAATTGATGGTGATGTCGGTGACAAATTGATGGCAATGTCGGCCTAGTAACGGTGGTTTGAATAATGGTACAGTGAGAAAAATCAGACGATAACGAATTAACAAAAGAACATAAAATATGAAAGCGTTATAGGGCATAGTTTGTCACTAAGGTTAATACAGAAGAGTATTTGCACACATGCCAAATACAATGGTTTCTTGTAACACCGATGAATACCTAACAGAGATGAGACACGTAGAAACATCACCCTAGCAACACAAAACCAATCAAGAAATGCAAAATGTAACGGTTTCTTTACCTTTGACACGTGTCAATTCTGCCTCTAGCGCTTCATTCTTTGCCTCGAGCGCATGCTTCTCAGCCAGCAGCTTCTGGTACGCCCCCTTCTCTTGGTTGTGCTCCAGCAACATCTGCTCTCTCTCCGCCTTCAGCTTCGCTTTGATTTGATCTTCAGTCTCGTCGTCCCTTCTGATCGCCTGTGCTTTGGCCAACTCTTCAGAAAGTAAAGCATTCTTAGCGTTAAGTTCCTCAACGAGCTCTTTGTTTGCCTTCTCTGCCCGTTCCTTTTCAGTCAAGACATCCATCTTCTCTCCGCGCTCAGCCTCCAGCTGCTCTTCCAGCTGCCTGATGCGCTCTTCCAGCGCAGCAATGGTGGTCTTGGAGCCCTTCAGTTCATTCTCAACGCCCTTGAGCGCGAGCAACTGAATTTTCAAATTAGCAGCATCTTCAGAGGCTTTACGCACGTTTTGATTCTCGACTTTGATCTCGGAAAGCTTCTGTTGAAGGCTGATGATCTTGTTCTCGAGTCCTTTGTTGAGCTGCTTCTGGTGTTCGACGCTCTTCGCTTGGATCTTGAGGCTCTTGAGCTGGCGGCGGGCAAGGAAGCACTTGACGAGGCCTTGCACGGTGATGAGGCCGCGTCTGATGCGCTGGTATTGCTGCTCTTGCAGGTAGCGGCGCATGTGCTTCTGTAGCACCACAGCCTGCGAACCCAAATATGAGTGTTATCACAAATTGGATGAGCCACCGAACAGATATAATATTTACAGCTATGACCATGAATACTAAAGCATAATACACGTTCTCTTTCTCATCACTCGCTGACCGGAAGTGATAAATATATCAATCTACACTAATTTCATTCATTCATGAAACAATGGTCTTTGAACCCATGAATATCTTGTATTCGCATCCATGCGAGCACACTGCATAGTAACGTAACTCCTGAAATTAGTCTGCAAAATTCCTGTAATTCTTTTCAAACCAATTCTATAAATATCCTTCAACTATGTTTAAAATATTTTACGATCTACTGTGCATATAACACCTCTACACAAATACACCCCATACACTTTTCTTAAGCACTTCTTATTGCCCCGCTACATTTGTTAAAGTAACCTTTCGGCCCAGGAAGCACAACAAACTTATTGCCTCACGGACTTAGAAACACAAGTTCATGTTAGTTCGCATAGTCATTTTTGCCCCAGGAAACATTTGTACTTTCCATTACCCCTCAGCCCAGAAACACCTATACTCCTCATTACGCCTCAGCCCCAGGAACACCTATACTCTTCATTACGCATCAGTCCCAGAAACACCTGTACTCCTCATTACCCCTCAGCCCCGGAAACACCTGAACTCCTCATTACCCCTCAGCCCCAGTAACACCTGTACTCCTCATTACGCCCCAGCAACACCTCATTGCCCCCGAGCCCGAGAAGGAAGAACTCACGGCCCGCTGCCGCCTGGCCTGGAAGCAGCGCTGCCGCGCCCACTTGCCGCGCGCCCGAGCCTGTATCCTGGTGACCACGCGACGCAGTCGCTCGTACCTGGTGCGCTGCAGCCATCCCCGCACGCGCGCCTGCAGCACCACCGCTGCAGCTCCGCGTCGTAACTCCCGCACGCGCCTGCTCGCCAAGAATGGCGTCATAACACTCATGCAAAAATTCTTAACTGAAAATAAAAGGATATCAAATCCGCACGCGCCTGCAAACCACCACGTATGTACCAATAATGGCGTGATAACATCCACGCAAAAACATCTTGACCAAAAAATACTATGAAGTCAAATAGCTAATATAAGGGTATTGTCTCGGTTTTTAGCCAATATTGGGTGTTTTCTGTGCGTCTTTTAAGTATTATTTTTATAGCCAACCTTGCAACTTACGTAATTTCTGGCCTTTGTAATTCGAACGCAATTGATGCCGAAGTGATAAAAATAATTAGAACGAAAATATTTGTTAAAGCCTGCATAACATCATTCCCAAAAATACATGCATGTTCTGGAAAAGTGAGATGCACACAATTGAAGGATCCATCTATACGTATTGAGAACGCCTGTCACTACTCAGGTACAGAAAGCATTAAAATTTCTTAGCCGATTCATCAGCCCCACGACCGCCGCAGCCACACGAGAGAGCAAGGATGACAAATATAAAAAGGAGAAAGCAAAACCGGAAGGACCACAGCCTGCCTCGCACCCAGACCTATAACTGCGTTACAAGTCCCACTTTTTTTCCCACTTAAAATGACCTCGACGGCTAGGTTCATTCGATTAAAATCTTTTTCGACACATCCGCTTTGAAACACCGAAACGACTAAGAAAGAAGCTGCTTTTGACCGTCTCCCCAGCTCAAGTCGTCATACATTTAGCATTCAAGTATCGCGCCAAGTGACATGAGTAAAGAACAACAGAGCGTCATCAAAAAACCTCAAGTCACAACAGCTTCGAAGAAAAACATTAAAGGCCAAACACTTCGAGTCTGTTGACCATGAAATGCTTCGAGGAAACTTCAAATAAATTATCGCTCAGAGACCATGAAAAGGAAAGAACCTGCATTTTTGGTACTGAAAAATTGAGACAAGGATTTAATTTAATATTTGAGAGGACTCAAAATAATTAATGTGGCCTGCGATGTAAAAATCGAAAGATGTAAGAAAAAACTCCAACTATATCCTACAGCAAATATCAATTAATAAACACGCGTGCGTCTGAAAATTTTACTATTGATGAATTAGAACGATTAGAACTTCAATCAGACAAATTGTGACATCGCAACAAGTTTACATTTCAATAAAAAAGGACAAAAGAAGTCAAACACGCAATAATCGAACAGCACGCACCAGCGTTGTACATGGAAAACAATGCTCTTGCAATACAATTCCAAGAGCGCTAACCTATACCTACAGACCATTGCTTTCTGAGGGTTTAACTTTCCCTCAATTGCCATGCACACCCACTGTGCCTGAAAATAGTAAGCCGCACCTCCTTGCGATGACGCCGCGCGTGTGTCGCTGCAGCGTGAGGGCTGCGCGTCTGACGGTGAGGTATTTGTTCCGCTGCAGGAAGCCCTTCACGTGCTTCTGAATCATGACGTAGCAGGCACGCAGGCGGTCTGCGCGCAGCTTCTCCATGTACGCAACTTGGCCGGCGCGGAAGAAAATCTTGCTGCGCCCAAACTTGAACTTATCTTCATCCTGCGCAAAAGTCGCAGCGCTTTACGATTCGTTTGCCAACACGGTTTTTGTGAACTATCAGTCCTACAATACGAAAAAGTCGTCGAGATGCGAGTAATGTATACTCGAAAACGACCCGTACAATTAGATGGAAGACAGACAGTGGACATATTCTCAAGATTGTTTGTTCTTCCTCGCTACACCTCTATCACAATGGAAACATTATTCTAACTAAAAATTCCAAGCTTTCACACAATACAAGTTAAACTCAGTTTAAACGCTTTTGGTGTTCTGGCGACTAAGAAAAATTATTTAAACCTTAGAAAAATTGGCATTTTATCAAAATTTTTACCCAGCAAAACGTTTGGATTGCCAATAGTAGGTGCTTAGAAAGTGTCCTGCGAAACATAATTTGAATTCCGCATTGAAAATTTTTTTGGCAGTTTTGAAGATTGCTTGCCATTAGCATGAGATCACTCTACCCAACACTAAAAAGTGGAAAAATAAAATTAACACTCGCCTCCCAACGAAATTAAAAAACGAAGTTCTCCAAAAGTTATTATTAACCTACAAGGATCTCTCAAAATTGACAAAAACTGACGATATCCCTTTACAAACCAACTTTAAACGACCAGCCTACGAGCTAGTCCATTATACTTCATAGGAATAAATCCAATGAACTTCAATGCATTAGAACTCCTCAGGGTCTTCAACCTCGGTTGCTAAAAAAATTATGACGGAAGGTTTTATCTAAATTTTCTGTGGGGAAGCCTACAACATTTACCCCGAAGTGATGCAAACGACTGAAGAAAAAGACGCACGAAAGCGAGAACTCTCGGGCAATGAGTAGCAGGGACAAGACGATGCAAGCCTTATTTTCTGAATACAATCACATCGGCATTTTATCCAATAAGCTCAAGAATGCTGCCTTCCTATTGAAGTGCAGCATATAAGTCACTACGTTATCTAGGTTCCTAGGTTACAACGATGCTAGACGACACACAAAAGAATTGAGGATCCCGTAAAACAACTAAATTTTCAACAAATAATTCAGCCCCCAAATTCAGGGTGAGCTAAGACATTCATCGAAACAATAAAATCCACAACAAAAGAAGATTCTCATTGGAACCACACTTCACGATTGATATGATTCTTTTGTCCGACATTTTGTTCTCCCTCTCGAGAGCAAGACCACGGAATGAAGACTACTTCCAAACACAATAAACTATGAACGTTATGCATAGCCAACAGATAATTGACTGATTACAAGCACAAAATCAGTCGTCCAGCCACGTACGTTGATCATGTTGGCGATGATTTTCTGGCAGGTGGTGCGCATGTCAGCGCGTTGGATGTCGCGACTGTGGCAAAGCACGCGGTAACGCATGAAGAACTCCTGGTAAGTCCACCTGCACGCCAAATTATATCGTAGGGAGACGAGTAGACAAGCAAAGAATTAATGCGTAGCAGCGTTTATTGTGAGACAACAATAGCGCACACAAACTTCGCTAAAATGAATCAATTCATGGCTAGTGGAAGTTAGGCGTTGAACTGAAAAACCGCGACACTCAAATAAAAGTTCCCGACACTGATACCACTATTCTTGCTCAGTTTCAACGATATTAGAATGAAATGGATTGTGATAACATACAAGCTATTTTAAAGAAAAGATATAGAGGAATTTTTGAAGAAAAACTAAACACTAATGGAAGTAATTTTTATTCACGCAATCCTCAAAGAAAATGTCCCAACAAAGATAAAGAACATTTGATGGAACACTGAAATAAGGATTTTTGTTGTGATACAAAATGTGCCTTGAAACGAAAGTTAAGAAAAGAAGGAAGAAAGAAAAGAAGGAAGAAAGAAAAGAAGGAAGAAAGAAAAGAAGGAAGAAAGAAAAGAAGGAAGAAAGAAAAGAAGGAAGAAAGAAAAGAAGGAAGAAAGAAAAGAAGGAAGAAAGAACAGAAGGAAGAAAGAACAGAAGGAAGAAAGAAAAGAAGGAAGAAAGAAAAGAAGGAAAAAATAAAAAAGGAGAAAAAAAAGAAGGAAGAAAGAAAAGAAGGAAAAAATAAAAAAGGAAGAAAGAAAAGAAGGAAGAAAGAAAAGACTAGAAAAACAAAAGGAATACGAAGAGTTTCTTGAAAAATAAACTATAACATATGAAGAAATACAAATAGAGGGTTACGACTTACAAAAAATCTTGAATGAATTTCACGATGTCAATCTACTTAACAGAACAAATTTCAGTCAATAGTGACGAAAAAATAGCGTACATGCACCAGGCCTAAACAACGCATAAGACCAAGCAAACAACGAAGAAAACGCAAGGTAAAGAGCAGCTGAGACTGACCTGGAAGGATACCCAGCAGCACTGATACGGACGGTCTCGAGCACGCCGCAAGCCCTGAGCTGCTGAATGGCCCGTTTTGGATCGAAGGAAAAGGCCTCCTTGTCATCGTTGGGCTTGATGCAGCGCACGTAGTGAGGTGTTGTCGAGTTGAGCGTCTCCATGAGCAGCGCCAACGAGTTGCGGAACTGCGAGCCCACGGACTGCTTGGCGCTCTTGCTGCTCGTTGCGCTCGCTTTGCCAGGCACGATCTTCAGCTTCGTTGCGCCCGCAGGCTTTGCAGGCGCGTCGTTAAACAGCTCGCTCACAAACGGTATCTGGTGCGATCATCATAGATATACTTATGAAAACTCGCGACAGATACGCTTCGAAAAACCACGGCAGAATTGTAAATGCTCTAGAAAACTATCATTGAAGAATATACCACTTCAATAAGAGTATTTTGAGAGTTTCATCTCTGCGCTTAAAATTTAAAATCATACAATATTTATATACACTAAAGTCGTATGGAACAAGGTATCAAGCGTACACAGCAAGAAAAAACTTAAATCATAAACTTTGTAACGCAGGACACTAATGCGCTCGCCACGTTAAATTAATAAGATAATTGACAAAAGAAAATTAGATTACCTCACAAACGAGCTTAAGCCTCCCTTGCCACATAAAATGTGATCCCAAGAGACGAAATAAGAAGGTATGATTTAGTATAAAATTAAGGGAACGGGGAATTTATGTGTGTGTTCGCACACCAGTCTCTTGTGCATAAAATAGCAAATTCAAAAGATGTTTACAGAGAAAAACTAAAGTTGACAAGCAATAGCTGCTGAAGAAGGTCAATAGCAAATTGGAAAAAGTTGGACAGTAACAGAACAAAAAATACTCTATTTCACCAACAAAAAGACCTACCTAACCTAAACTTCAGCTCCGGACCTTACATCACCTTACATATTCCCTTGAGAAAATTTGAAATAAGCTGTGCACATGCAATATCTCCAATACAGTCTTTTTAACACAGTGGCTTCTTGCTTCAACTATTTCAACATTCCCATTGTTAAAAAGAAAATCCAAACTTGATAAACGCAAAATTTATCATAACTTACAACACAGTGCATTCAGAACGGTAATAATACGAATTTACTTCGTCAGGAGTTAACATGAGTCAACTACGCTCAGAAGATTTTGAGTAACAAAAGGAGCAGCTTGACAGTAAAGAAAGAAGGCGTCTCCCTCACCCTACTAGACTTGAGTGTGTGTATGTGGTCCTCGGAAACATGGTCCCTGTTCTTCTCAAGGAAACCGCAGCTCTCGTAGGTGACTTGGTCAGCGAAGTGGCTGATGATGAAGGAAGAGCGCGAGAGGCGCGGTTTGCTGAAATGCTCAGACGCCTTGCATTTGTCGTACAGCTTCTCCACCCAAGACTGGTCGGAGCCGCGCGGCATCTGCAACAGCGTGAATATGAGTGTGTGTGTGAGGGAATGAGCCAGTGTGTGTGAGGGTATGAGCAAGTGCGTGAGGGTATGAGCAAGTGCGTGAGGGTATGAGCAAGTGCGTGAGGGTATGAGCAAGTGCGTGAGGGTATGAGCAAGTGCGTGAGGGTATGAGTGTGTGTGTGTGAGAAGGTATGAGTG
>JACJUY010000514.1:55966-93172 GCA_014220935.1 Platorchestia sp. MABIK | reverse complement strand
AGTGTGTGAGGGTATGAGCAAGTGTGTGTGAGGGTATGAGCGAAAGTATGTGAGGGTGTGAGCGAGTGTGCGTGAGGGTATGAGCGAGTGTGTGTGAGGGTATGAGCGAGTGCGTGAGGGTATGAGTGTATGTGTGCGTGAGGGTATGAGTGAGTGTGTGAGGGTATGAGCAAGTGTGTGTGAGGATATGAGCGAGTGTATGTGAGGGTGTGAGCGAGTGTGTGTGAGGGTATGAGTGTATGTGTGCGTGAGGGTTTGAGTGAGTGTGAGAGTATAAGAGTGAGCGGGTTAAGGTATGAGTGACAACAAGTGTTAGCTGGCGACAAAACACATGACTGATACTCACGGTTACAACTTTAGTGACCCGTCGGACTAAAGCATCACATTAGAACTTAGGTTGCCTAGCCCACAAACTTAGCTACACAGTAACTGATCGCAGAATTCCAGGAAGTGCCACCCGATGGACATGCACCAAATATTGAAACTTATTATAAATTCAACTAATTTTCAATGCACCATGCTACTCTTACATTTATGAACATACTAAATAATGATAAAACATTAGCAAAAATAAGCTTCAACGAAATAAAATCAGACTAGATGTGATCTGCTTGGCCAGATTAAATTACCAGTTAGTATGCGTTCCCAAGAGAGAAAGAAAGAAGACATCATTTAGCATATAAATGAGGGAATGGGGAATCTACAGTATGCACAAAATGTATTTCTACATCCTGTGCAAAGAAATTTCAAGATAGAAAGTAGGTAATAAAATAAGATAAAATTTAAAGAAGAAAGTGATAGGTGCTGAAAATAAAAACAACAGTGAACTAAACGAAGCTGGTCTACATAAAACTAACAGAAAAATCCAATTTCAACAAAAAACGCTTAGCTTACCTAACCTTCAGTTCGGGGCCTCATATCAAGAGCGGAGTGTTCCCAAGATACAATAGTAGTATCCCCGAGAGGAGGCCTGCCTGACCAGCAGCACGATAGCACTGTCAAGATAGCTCTCCAACGTAACATTTCGTTTACTTTCGTTGATATTTTGGAGAAATTCTCCGAAAATTTCTCCAATAGCTAAGTCTCACATTTTTCTCACGAACTGACTGCTTATAAATTTTGGACCCCATTGTCGAACATAGGCTCCAGCGTTATCCTCAAATGCTACGGTTTCTGTTAGCCTGCTAAAGAACTATCCAATCAGACGTCGTCTAATCTCCAAAATGAGGCGATTACTGTCATTACCTGCTGTAAAGAAGTACGAAAAATTCTTCCTAGAGAAGAAATGCAGACAGGTTGCTGATATAAAAAAACACACTTCCAAAAAAAAAAATAAGAGCAGAGTTCCAGAAGTGGGCAAGTTACTGACCCGACATTCCTCATCAAGCAAGTCGAGGATGCCCAGTTTGGACTCAATGAGATTGATGCACGGCTGGTTGTCGTAAAAGTTGATAAACTCCCACTCGATCTGCTCCTTGACGTACTCCTCCTGCTCCAACTTGAACACGTGCTGTCAAATGTAAAGATAAGCTCGATAAGCTCAAGAACTCAATCTCATTTGTGTGGAACAACTCCAGTCCTCTAATGAAAGCCAGACTGGAGGACAATATAGGCATGATAAGTGATGCACTTTTCGATCAGACTAAGGTGTCTGCTTCCATGATCACGTTTCTTAGGTGATCGAAATGATGACGATTGCGTTTTGAAACTCATCAATTAAATCAACAAAATTTGATAAGTGAGCACATTCTTCATTCTGTGGGAATTGAAAATGCAAAGAGTGGTACAGAAACAAATACAAAAATCACGCTTCCTGTTTTGTTAAGGGAGGAAAATTAAAATTTATAAACACTCAAGATTGTACGATGGGTGAAATTAAATCACTGCTGTAGGAAAATCATGCTAAAATTTTCAAAGCGCAGGTTACTTTTGGAAATTGACACATTACTGGAAAGAAAAAATGAACCACTCTATATAACAATAAAGTTTGATGTGCAATATTACACAAAAACGCGCAGGTGCTGTTAAGTCTTTCTAGCCAAACTTTAATTGAACAATTTCAAATAGGATCATTTTGACCCCAAAAACCAACAGCTCTGTTAGCAGCGCAGAGAAATTTCACTAATGTAAACACCCGACGAGAGACAGAAAGCTCCACATAAAAAGAAATTGTTTGTGCCTTCTCAGAACAATGGAGAAAAGCAACTGAAGCATTTCAATTAAAAAATAAACATACCTGGTTGAACTGTTGCTGAAGTTTTTCATTCGCATAATTGATACAAAATTGCTCGAAACTGTTAATTTCAAAGGTTTCAAATCCATAAATGTCAAGAACGCCGATGAACCTGTAATGACAGAAACAATAAGTGATAAGAAACACGAATAAGTGTGATAGTGAACATTGATAACACCTATTTTAAATCGTTTCATTTAAATAGATGTAAAAATTTATCGACATGTCAATTCACAGAAAAACAACATTTGCCTCACATCAAGCGAGTTCCGTCTACAAGATACTCCTCAGCAATGAAACAATACCTCACTTCTTCGAGTACATGGAAATTATGCATGCAGTCGAGATCTTCCTCGTTAAAAACTGATAAATTGTGCAACGTAAATCACTAGGTACAGCATCAGCATCCTAGGTGGCATGCCCCAAGGCACTGTGGGGGCGTAGAGAGAGGCTCACCTGAAGGGTTTGAAGGCGGCGGTGAAGCACTTGTTCACTTGCTTCACGATCCATGCAAACACTTGGGCGTATGTGTGCTTCGCTAGCGCGTCCCGATAGAATGTGGCCTGCTCACACGACACGGCGCTTAATTGCGAGCACGAACTCAACTAAATCAAATCAGCATCAACCATCGTTCAAGCAAAATTTTACATGAGTCGACGCTCACACTCCGAGATGTATTAGAAACACACAACCCTAAGTCAACAAAAAAGGAGCGATCGTATTCTTTCAGTAATATTGGGTTGGCATAAAAGAAAGCTAACATTGAAAACCGGAACTCTGCCGTTATAAAAAGGCACTACATGATAGCATTCCATACGCTAAGAACGGATGGGAAAATATATTCGTGTGTCACCTATTCAGTACCCGAAAATGCTACCAAGTGAAAAGGTGGTGGTCACTCGCCTCAGTGAAATACTTTCAACGTAAGCGTTGTCTATTGTGGTAACATTGTGTGAAGTAGAATTCAAGAATTTCGGAAACCTGAAATTTCAATTACACTTCAATTTGTGGAATTTTAAATTTGGACAAATCTTCATTTTATCCATGCCTGCTTCTGTCTCATCCAGGATAGGTGGTTACTTTCATGGCAGAAGGCAAAACGTATCTTCTGTTTTGCCAAACTAAAGAACGTACTCTCTAATCAGTGAAGCACCGATGCGTCGAGCGATATGAAAGTAATAAAAGCAACAAAATCGGTCAAATGTTGCTATTGTCATTGAAACAATCAGACAGCATTTCAGGACATTCTAAAGCGCGGAGCACGAGTTAGCGCTTTCTTAAACATATGAAGCCTAAAACGTAACAGAAGAGCAGTAACTTACAAGATATGAGACCAAAGAACAAAGCATGCTACGTATACGAACCTGTTCAGCACTGATGGGTTTTATGAAAACCTCTCCGCCCGAGACAATCTTGCGATGGCAAAGCCAATTACGAAGCTCCTCTTCCGATATCTTCAGCAGCGAGCACACGATCGGCAACGCCGGGTCGTCGACCTGATCGTGCAGTTGCAACAGCGTAAGCGGGCAGATCACTCAAATTCTCACGCCACTAACATCTCGTGTCTCACGAGCGAAAGAACTTTTTTTACACCGCAAACTTTATCACAGAGCAGAGCAGCAAGATAATAGGCAAGCTGTATTTGCAGCCAAAAATTCGTTGCTGAACTCGAGTCCCCTAGACACACCAAATTACTTCGGCAAGTGCTCGAAATTGAACGTTACTCATACTGGGAAAAATTGTCCTTCATTGCAGTGAGTCAAATTACTATTGACATGATGAACTTGAGCATGGATCATACTCTCCCTGACAAGATTCCACAAAAATGATTGCAGTGAGAGAAATGGTGAGTTACGGTGGTTTATATTTCGCATTTCAAAACAACAGGGTTGTTTGGACAACCAAGCGCGTATAATAAAATCAGATATTCCAAAAACTACGCGACATGTTGGAAACAATCTCAAACAGTGAGTAGCGTATACCTAATCTCTTCCCCTAATCAAATACGGATTAGATTAGATTACTAGTTAGTTTAAGCCTCCGCCACAAAGGGGATCCAAAGAGAGGAAGGAGGACGGCACCATTCAGTATGAAGTTGAAGGGAACGTAGAATCTATGCAGAAAGGACATAGAAATAGTAAGCTGAAAAAGAAGATTATCAGACAAGATCTAAGTTAAAGAAGAAAGTTGCAGGCACTGAAAAACAGGACAGCAGTTAACCGAAAAAAGATGGTCCTTAAAATAACAGTTACATTTTATTTCAACAAAAAGAAGGCCTACGTAACTCTCAGCTCGGGCCCTCATATTTTCCCCTGGGAGTGCTGATTTTTATAGATACAATAGTTGTTCCCCCCTGACGGAACCTAATCAAATACGGAAAGCTAGGAAACAGAGCACTTAACGGAGATACTTGACGTAAGAAAATAATGATATTAAGGAACTACAAAAAAATAATTCCCTAATAATTGAAAAAATTAGCTAAAAACTATTATTAAGGCAGAGAAACAAAACAGAAGCCCTGAGACTGACTGGCACAGCGCACGAGTCTGTAGAAGTTTCAACTAGCTGCACGTTGCCAAGGTGGAGGATGGCTGCGAGGACAGTGAAGACAGGCTGGAGGCGCGAGTCTTGCAGCCCCAGCAAGGCGAAGGCTTTACACGTCTCCTGGAAGTCCGCGGCGTCGTCCACTCCAGTGATGTACGCGCTGTCACCTTGGTTGAGGTAGCTGAAGCTGTCCTGGGCAGCTGAGGTAAAGGCAATTTGGACAGGTCAAACGCACGTTAGGGAACGCGCTCGGGCATCGAGGCGCTAGAACCATTCAGTCAAAGGAAATGCATATCAGACGCTATGTGTAAAACGGAAAGCATCAGAAGGCTCGTATATTTTTTCCGGGAGACAGAACAAAGCCGGTGAACAAACAGAGTGAACGATAAAATAGGGATGACAATATCTACATATTATTGAAGGGGAAGAAAATTTCTAAAATTCGAATATTTAGATGTAATGGAATATTTGCAAAATTGAGGTACAGTTGGAGGAGCTAGTGAACGGTTTGAGTATTGGGAAGAAAGAAAGCGCTTCGGTTAACATCTCTGAATGCAAAGACTTCTCGAGTGCCATGGCAGTGACCTGGTGGCATTGGTCACTGCTCTGTTTTGTCTTTCAATGGAAGAATAAGCAAGAAGAAAATGTGACGTAAAATTGCACCAAGGTCCTTGGATACAAAATATGACCGTCACAACTATGATATGAATAAGATATTTTCAAGAACTAAGACGAACAGGCAAAATTGCTTCAATGAGTTCACGAATAGAATACTAACAATAAGGCACTGAACAATAACTGTAAACACTCCCAAGATGCAAAAATTTTATTTTAATGAACAACGGAATAAATTTATAAGTTTCAAAAGAAAAACTATGAAACGCGTTCAGTAACACAGCATGGAGGATTGGCACCAACAAACTTTAAAATCGTTCGCGAATAGCGACTTAAGCAAACAGTTTGTGTAAGCAGATTTTGACATAGCAGAGCAATCGGTTAACAAGATGCAGCAACCATTAGCAGGACAGAGTCTAGAAAAACAGCAAGCAGCAGCACACAGAGCGTCAGGCAAAACCCTGCCGTAACTCCCCCATCACCAAGAATAGTGCGCAATGCTTGAAGAATACGAAAGTATAATTCTACACCAAAACTAAACGGTAAAACTAACCTGATGAAAATAAACAATCTAATCGCAGAAGAACTAGATTAGAAAGTTTAAGCGTCGCTAACCGCTATAAAAAAGCGTTTCGAAGAGAGGAAGGAGAAAAGCACCATTTAGTGAGATTAAGGAACGCGGAATCTATGCAGAAGGGGCAAAGAAATCATAAGTTGAGAAACAAGTTCATGAAACGAGATAAAGAAGAAGAAGTAGGTACCGAAAAACAGAAGAGCAGTGAACCGAAAAGAGGAGGTTTTGACATAAAAAAAAACATTTTATCGTAACAAAAAGAACGCCTACCAAGCTCTCAGCTCGGGCCCTCACACATTTTCCCCCTGAGAGCACTAATTCCCGTAGATACAATAGTTGTAACCCCTGAGGGATGCAGTGCACACAACAGGTTCCGAGCGTCGTGAAACAAAGTTACATAGGTACAAGAGTAGGCTCTCATAAAGAATGCAAACTAAGTAATTTGAGTACACACATAAACTATGAGGCATGTCGCCATCACCGACATCACGACTACATAACTGGATCTCATAACTCTGCGTTCAAGTTTAAAAAAAACTTATAATTGCTTCGTTACTGAACTCGAGTGACCATCTCTTCACACGGATAGTTATTCTCAAAAAGTTGGCAGATTTCGATGAAAGCCGCTCCATGTTGAAATATGGTCTAACTTCAGCGTGGTAAAATCAGGAGTCACAAAAACTCGACAACAAATAGTTCTTCAAGACGTAAGTTATGATTTATTTACACACCAAGACGCTTCACTAGCTTGGACCTTTTATAGAAATGAACTTTAAGGCATTTTTATCTTGCAACTTCCAATCATGGCGTGATTTAAGCATAAGTTAACCGATTTGTCCGTAGTATTGAAAATGGGAACTTGGTCAAAAAGAGTTTTCAAGAATGTTCTCGAATAAAATACCATACGAAAAGCAAGAGTTGTTGGCCATAAAAGGATACTAACAAATAAATTTGCCATGTTAACAAATAATACGCCTGAACTTGATATAAAACTAGCAGGCGTAACATAGTGTCACACGGGACAAAAGAGCGACGTGACAGAAAGCAGGAGGTGATGACGGCCGCAGCAACACGGTGTTGCCTGATATACAGAAGCAGAGGCGGACACCCTACGCGCCTAGAATGGGGCTGTACTTCTCACTCTGCATTAAATCAGAAAAATTATTTAAAATTTTCTTTGCATAAATTAAAAAAACAAAAACAGGCACTAAATTTCAAGGACAATGCAACAACTGAACGCGGGAATATCCACCTAGCCTAACAATGAATACACACTGAACAGTTATTTAAATGTCAAGCTGGCCTGGAAAGTTGACGTATACTGTGCGTACGGCTTTCTTCACAACACTAAGCTGCAGTGCTAATCCAAATCCTTCACACGAATTGTGGAGTGTAAGAGCTTGTTCCGTATTGCTATGACGAGCAGGCAAAATAAAATTTGGCAACAAAAACTTGCCACTTCCCATTTCATTCGTGAAAAGTTCATTCTTGACGATTCTGGCAGTAAGAAAGCTAGTCGAGCATCCCTGAATGAAGCAGCAAAAGCAAAAGAAACAAAGCCAAAGCAGCAACACACAAACACAAGAACAAAGTGGCGAGGTCAGACCTAAGCGGCGAGGAGGCTCTCGCTGCCCCGAGATGAGACCCTGCCGCAGGTACTGGAAGTTGGCCGGGTCGCCTTTAGAGCGGCGAGTGGCAAGGCTCAGATTAGTATCAAGTTCAGCGTTGTTAAGAGCAGGCATGAAAGACCAAGTGAAGTCATTCCAGACCGCAGGCCATTCAACACAAACCAGTTGGAGTCCTTACGTTCTCATGTAACGAAACGATGACTAAACTAATCCACATCTCACCCTCAAAGTGGATTAGGACAGAAAAATAGGACTCGACTAAAATTTGGCTGGAAAGCATTTTATAGTTGAACGTCTTTACACTGAACTAACTTACAATATCAAAGCACTTGAGTGCACTCAGATAACTTTTCAAATTTTCTCAAGCATCATTTTATTAATTGGGTTAGTATTTACTTGCCTTTCTGGCATTCAGAATGAAAAAATGAGTGCAGTGCGTCATTTTTACATTTGATGGCTATGAGGCTTTATCTGCACTTTCATCTGACAGTGACATGTACGCCGACACAACTTACATCGCGTGCACCAAGCGAACCGCGGGTATTGCCACACATGAAGAAAAACCCAAAACTCAAAATAAAAGATATCCAGCGGTTCAAGTACATTCTGGGCCGTTAAACATCACGAAGGACGCTAAAGTGAAACTCAAGGATATATTAAAGATGAACTCCGGGCTGGATGTATAAGCTGTCTAACCGAACATTCACGATCAAGGTACTGATGTCAACGTATCACTCAACGTTAACGATATGAAGAATATTTTGAAGCCTTCATTCGTTTAGAGATCATTCTTCTGTGGGATGATGCAAAATCACAACCACATCACACTTCCGTTAGTTTCGTATCGGTCGAAAGGATTTCTCCATAAAAGTTAAAAATATAAAATGTCAAGGCAAGATTGAGTTAAAGCAGGCACTACGATGCACGAGACAACACAGAAATGTTAATTAAAATGAACAAATTAATGGTAAGTCTACGGGACAGCGAAGGCTAACCAACGGCATCCAGGAGCCCCAGAAGAATGAGATGATGAGAAACCAAAGTCCACAGGAGAAGTGGTCGCTGAAAAACACGAATAATCAATGCCAAAAACCTTACGCCTAGATAAAGGAATTTATATTTCCTCATGTCATGGTAAATAAATGAAATAATTAGTCAATTTTGAAAGAAGATGCCTAACAATTTAATTTTCTTGAAACACGAATATAAAACTATAAATTGAATGTCCCCCTGCACACGAAACTGATGAACTGTTACCAGGTACAATCAGAAGTGGCTTATGTGTTCTGATACATGTCTTCCGCTTGGCGTCTTCACAATCACACAGACGAACGAAAAAGCAGCAAACCGGTAATTATTTTTTTTAAAGGTTTAAATTAGTACCAACAACCTGATGGATTCGAATGTGAAACTTATTAACGAACAACTGTAATATTTTCACAACAAATCATTCATAAAAAATCTCCGGTATGTAAAATTTTCAAGTCGTGGTACAGGTGCTTTAATTGATGAAACGTCAATATCTAGGGAAGTTAAATAATTCAATACCAAGATATGGAATGAAGAGACAGTATTAAAACGAGTGAAAAAATTCACACTACTTAAGAAAAGTGAAAGCATTACGTACTCAAGTATTTACGAGTGTATTTACGGATACAAGAGTATTCAAGTATACGAGCTGTATTTGAGCCTTTGTTTTATTAAATGTGTAAATGCACCTGTCGCATGCCAGTCATATTCAATTCTACAGCGTTAGACTACAACCAGCGCAATGGTGGTAAGTTTGAAACCGCTAATGTCTGTCGAAATCAGAACGTTAATGACATGAAAAGGGCAAGTATGGTAATCTATTAATAATTTTGAACACAAGGATTCTTGGCGTCAATGTGACTTTTGGAACATAATTCCTATACTGGCGCAAATCATCTCAGACCCAGACACGTAATTAGTTACCACTTCAGTACAGTCTTCTCAAGAAATTATACACGCCAATTTTTGCATCGAGTACAACCTTCACAAGGTGAAGCTTGAAACCCAAGCGCTTTAGCCAGGTATTGAACTAAATTATTTTCAACGAGCCCACGTGTCTTCAATTTCACGCTCACTTCTTACCCGATGGTCTACATTAAGCAAGAAACGTTAGGAATATTGTCAACTGAAACCTAGTTCAATAATTTTTTGTTCAACATAAAAAAATTTTAGCAAATAAAAAAGCCTAATCTAGTAGTTCATATATTTTGTTTCTCTCCTCATAGTTGAATTAAATTATGCTAAGTAAACTAATGCTGAAGGTAATTAAAATTTAACTAAATTTATCAAGAGACGAAGCTTAAAAATAAATGGGATTAATTTCCCCTACACGCATCACTACAAGTGAGCAACTTAATTTATCTGCCAAATACATTTCAGCGTCAAGGAGAAGCTGAGTCGCGTGATGAATTTCGCGAGATGATGAGAACCACCATGAAGCAACCGTACATTAGATTGTAATATAGTTTTTGCCTCCCTAACCACAAAAAAGTGTTCCAAAGAGAAGAAAGATCAAGGCACCATTTAGAACAAAATTGAGCGAACAGGGAATCTTAGCACAATGCGTGCTTCCACAAAAGATCCCCTGCGGATAGAAACAGTTTATGAAACCAGATTACAGTTGAAGAAGAAAGAATTAGGTGCTGAAAAACAGAATAGCGAACCGAAAAAATGGTCCTGAACAGAACAAAAACATTTTACTCTCACAAAAAGAAGGCTTACCTGACCTTCAGCTCGAGACCTCACATCCCCTAGGATGAAGCAACCGTGATATATTATGCACAATAAAAGCCAAGAACATTGGCTTCGTGATTCTCCACACTTTCTGAGGTTTAAACTTCTTGTTCACACATGAGTCGAAGTCAAGGTATGCTAACAGTTCTCGACATATTATTCAAGACGAAGTAGAAAAAATAAGGGGCTATTAGTAGGAACCAACAAAAGCTTCTCAAATGATTTTACCTAAAATCAATTTTACCTAAAAAGAACATGAAAAACCCGACAATATTCAGTCGTAAAATGATTTTTACAAACGAATAAACTAAATACGCATTTTAATTCAGACCAAAATTTAAATGCGAAATTAGGGCAAGTATGTAACAAAGGCCCAGCAATCATGAGTTCGTCGTTCAGTGACTACTAGCTTACTAACAATACTGAATGACATATTCTTCAAAAATGGCAAAATACACCCAGGGCGCGTTACTTTCAACAACCCAGTAGTCAGCCACAGTATAGCGAGATAGTAAAGCCTTCAAGACGTACATCGGAATAAGAAAATCAACATAACTCACCTAGTCGCAGTCCGGCCAGTCTGGGATCATCGGCCGAGGAGCACATTTGATAAAAGATGTGGTAGTTCCTTTCGCCTGGGGCCTGTGGGCACATAATATCGGGTAATATAAAGTTACCCGTCGCACGAAAATTTCGGGACATCTGCTCTTATCGCCTCATCTTTGAGCCCATATGTATGAAACGTGCGGCTGGCTGCATGAACCATCGGTGACATCAGCTAAATGAAGTCCTCCATGAACCACCAGTGGTAAATGTGTCAGTGACGTGTTAACGGAACAAATAGACACATTTTGTATGTAGTGCATTCAACATTTCTAACGCACGAGTCACGCGTGAGAATTTTTCATAAAAAGAAATACAGATAGACTGCTGTATTCCACCTCGCCAAAGGAAGGCACAGAAAGCAATTAATGTACCAATTCATAAAAAGTATTCATTTCATATCCCATGAGTTGTCACACCATAACTGGGAACAAATATTCACAATGACTCACAGATCTCGAAATATCCCAAATAATAGGCGTATTTCGCTAAGCAAGCACTGACCGGGAAAACGATGGGAGAATATCCCCATATAATGTATTTTGCAACACGAGTACCGAACTGGAACACGACGCGGTGCCTCATGTAACCAAAATATTCCGCTACGCGAACATTGACCCGAAATTATACGGAAGTATTTCGCTAGGGCGCACATTGACCTGGAACAAGATGCAATGCCCCAAATAATGTAAAAGTATTTTGCTATGCGCACATTGACCTGAAACACGATACGATGGCACAAATAATCAAAGTATTTCTCTAAGCTAGCACGGACCTGGAAAACGACGCGCGACTTCTCAAGCAGGTAGGTCCTCATACTAGCGCCAACGATGCTGTACGAGCTGTTGAAATCCAGCTCGATGTACTTGCCAAAGCGGGAACTGTTGTCGTTGCGTGTTGTTTTGGCGTTCCCAATTGCCTGAAGTGCACATCAGGAAAACGTGATCACTTTTCATTCTTTTGGAACACCGTGAGAAGAAATAGAACGTTAAGCTGTAATAAAAACATTAAACACAAAAGTCATATTGGTAGAATCAAGAAAACCTGCGCGCACTGAATTAGAGAAGCTATGAATCACCTAGAGAAGTGATAATCTTTGCAACAGACATGAAAAGCTCACATCAACATAACTACAAGCAAGAAAGTTGAAGAAGACGGATTCGAAATACAACTCCAATCGTCTTGAAATGGACAAACCGAGTGAACTTATACGTAACGCATGTAAGTCAATAGAAAACGTTATTTAGACACGTTAAATATCTATCTATTTATCGTTCACACGTTTTCTGCTCCACAAAATATCTAACCGCCTGGGTCCTAAAAGTAGAAATTTTGAGAGAAATATTTTATTGCACAAACCGGTTTTGAATTTGCGCAAAACGTACAAGATGGCTGTAATAAGAAATTCAATCAGAATATAGAATTTTACATACACAACAATTTTATACAACGGCACAGATTAGATTAGTCGTTAGTATTAGCCTCCCTACCCGCAGCAACAAATGCGATCCAAAGAGAGGAAGGAGGAAGGCACCATTTAGTATGGAGTTAAGAAAAAGCGGAATCTACGCAGAAATGGCATAGAAACAGAAAGTTGTGAAAGAAGATTATGAAACAAAATCAAAGTTGAAGAAGAAAGTAGTAGGCGCTGAAAAACAGGACAGCAGTGAACCGAAAAAAGGTGGTCCTCAACATGACAAAAACATTTTATTTCAACAAAAAGAAGGCCTACATAACTCAACTCGGGCCCTCACATTGTCCCCCTGGGAGCACTAATTCCCATAGATACAATAATTGTATCCCCCTAAGGAGATACAACAGCACAATCCTATCGCCAGTTAGACTAACCAAATGGTCTTTTGGAATCATCATGAAAAGGCAAGTAGTAAAGGAACCAAGAAACCTGAAAGTTGAGTGGATTTTTTCAGAGACCGCACAGCACGAACCTCCATGATTGGGTTGGAGGCGAGAATCTTCTTTTCGACCTGCGTCTCGTCAGACGAGCCGCCCACGCTGGCGAAGTATCGCATCGCGTACTTGGCCGACACCGTCTTGCCTGCGCCCGACTCCCCAGACACAATGATGCTCTGATCCCTGTTCTCCCTGCACACAACACACCCAAAACATACCTACCATTAGATTAGATTATTAGTTAGTTTAAGCCCCCCTATCCGCAACAAATGCGATCCAAAGAGAGGAAGAAGGAAGGCACCATTTAGCGTGGAGTTAAGGGAACCCGGAATCTATGCAGAAAGGGCATAGAAAAAGTAAGTTGAGAAAAAAGTTCATGAAACAAGATAAAAGTTGAAGAAGAAAGTAGTAAGTAGGTGCTGAAAAACAGGACAGCAGTGAACCGAAAAAAGGTGGTCTTTAACATAATAAAAAAACATTTTATTTCAACAAAAAGCAGGCCTACCTAACACTTAGCTCGGGACCTCACACATTTTCCTCCTGAGAGCGCTAATTCCAACTGATACAATAGCAGTATCCCCCTGAGGGGACATACCTGCCATTACTGGAATCTTACAACAGGAAATTTTTCCAATGCACGGTGATTCAAACCCGCTTCAAGTAATTCTATACCATGTAAAAAAAGCGCCGAAATAGTCGATCATTTTTAACACTTATACAATAGAAGGACCTCAACATTCTAGTGCAAATATAGAACTAATGCTCTCAGGCAATAATCTACATGACTACATCACTGTTCTTCCTTTATGAGCCTAATCAGCAAACGACCTCAAACAATGAAACACACGCGTTCATTGAGAGTTTCGTTTTAATAATAAATTCATTTCCAGTCGCTTTTAATCCGTAACCATTCTTAAAATGATCTAACAGCTGGAGTAAGCTGTACAAACAGAAAACAAATCAAGTACGTATGCGCATACAAAAATAGAAAGCAATGACTTAGAAAGTCGGCCAAAAAACTCATAACTGCCTTTAGTATGATAGAAAAGCGATACCGATTCTCAAGAACCAGGCCCGCATCAAATACGAGTATAGTTAATAAGTTACCATGAAAGCTAGCTCAATTTCCTACATCACCCCGAGAGGAAATCTAGAAAACAAGGACTGCAATTTGTGCTAAAATTCCATCAGTGCAAGTGATGACCACAGAAAATTTCACCTCTCCATCTTGGTGTAGGCCTCCTCAGCGACGGCGAAGATGTGCGGGTCCAGGTCGCCCATGTTCTGCCCCCGGTACGCATGGATGAAGTCAGGCCCGTAGATGGGGCACTCCTGGTACGGGTTGATCGCCACCAGCACGATGCCTGCAAGAGGCAGCAGGTCAGAGTGCGCTAAGAGTGAACGCTTCATTCGAGGTATGGCCACATAAATGTTCACAGCAATACTCACTGCTTGTAGAGCATTCGATCAATAGAGCATCTATGGAGCTTTGAAAGTAAAGCAGCTACAAAGGTATTTAGAGTCTTTTAATTACATCGTTCACGTAACACGAGAAAGCTTGTGAGCAATAGCTGCATAGAATCGTAACGAAGTCTGAGGTACATTCTTGTACTTTACATCCGACTTGTTTTTGTTTATTTTTTCCCCTAACTAGTATACACAATATTCTTTTCATTACTTAACCCACTATCGTCCAATTTCCTTTTTGTATGACATGAAAAAAAAATCACTCACATCGTTTTTATATTCTAAACACTTCGATAAAAAGTTCACACTGTACCGGATTTCATGAATGATAATTTAAGGAAAATTCCCTTAATATTTCGTTCTAAAGCGAAACAATTTGTCCGTTACTGGGTTGGGTCAAAGTATTATCCGTAAAGCCTCATCCACTTTTTACAAAGCCAACGCCATGATTCCATGGCAGCTGCCAACGCTGTAATGCCATGGCAGCTGCGAACGCTATTTTAAGAGTTTGTTGTTTACCACTAAAAAATTGCTGATGCGATAATGACAAGACTGTTGAATGTACGACCATTGAAAGTGTGTCTCATTGCTGGAAAAAAAATAGAAATTGCTGGTAGCCAGGACAGGGTAATATGAACCATGAGAAACCATTTCACTCGCAGAAACGCAAGACCAATTCTCATGTAGAAAAACAGTTCCTAAAGGCCTTGTAAATTGCAACACACACAACGACGGAGTTCGTCCATCATTGTTCGTGACACGCACCTTGGAGACACTACAGACCAAGAAGAATTATGTTTGCAGATCCCAAGGAAATACCAGCTCTGGTGGAGGTCTCTTTCACACTCAATCGGCATTAATCTAAAACTACTGCCTCCACTCGCTTGCCCATGTTGTCAAACTACCTCGCGTCATTTCGAGGTTGCTTCGATTCGTTGCCACAAAACGTTTGTTCTACATTGAACTGTTGCATCCATGAGCTTGCATTCTTCACATCCATGACACTGACATTACATGTCTCACTGGCGATGAATTTTAACGGTTGCTGAACCGCGCAAATAGAAAATTTAAAAGATAATTTTATATTCGTGTAATGAAAACGTAACCAATTCTAACATAGAAAACACTCTCCAATGTTGCTGCAGCCTGTTGGAGGCTGTGCGTCAATTAGTGTTGCCATGTTTGGGACGCACACGCAACGAGTGCCAGAGTATTTCACACCAATCCGCATGTTTCTACATGGGCCCAGTCGGGATGCGTTAATCGATTCAATTTCCCTAACCACAAGAAAGGTGTTCTAAAAAAAGAAGGAGGATGAAGGTACCATTTGGTATAAAGTTAAGGAAACGCAGACTCTATGCACAAGATATATTCTCACACAAGATCCTTTGCACAAAGAAACAGTAAATCGAGAAGGAAGGCAGTGAAACAAGATAAAAGTTGAAGAAGGAAGTAACAGATGCTAAAAAAAGGACAGCAGTAAACTTTAAAAAGAGGGTCCTTTATAAAATGAATAAAACTAATATTAGTTACATTAACGTATTCGTAACGATTATTCTTATCGTAACATTAGTTAGTTTAAGCCTCCCTAGCCCCAACGAAGGCGAACTCGAAGGAGTGAAAACAAAGGGTCATTAAGAGTGGACAGTACTATACGGAGAATCCATGCAGAAAATGAGTTTCCAAACATGATACTCGGCGCGTAGAAAAAGCATGTTGGACAACAAGAGGAAAAATGAAAAAAAGGGACAGCGGAGAAGACAAAAACAGAAAAAAGCAAAGCAAGCGCGAAAGACAGAAAATACCCTACAGGGTGATCAAACATGAGTGACAATTTTGAATAGTACTAAATTTGATGATACAAACAAAAAAAACTAACATCAACGTTTTTCAAGCTCTCCAAATAAGGAGGTTTTGTTATTCCGTAGATATGATACCGGATGCATGGAAGATGTTTCTGTCTTTGTGCCATTTAATACAACTCGACTTTGAAAATGGCTGCCCCTGCACACCAGAAGTTAGCTTCAAGAAAGATTCTCCCTTCTCTGCCGAAAAATCCAAGTTCATCATTCTGAAGTATGGAGAAATCAAGCACACTGCAGCAGTTAAGTGGGTTTTTGGAACAAAGTTCTACCCGAAAAAACCCTCGTAAGGAGGTTCCAAACCAAAAGGCATTTAAACAAGTCATCAGAAATGCCACGAGGAACCTGTCTATGACTCGTTTAAAGGCCTTTTGGTTTGGAACATTACTAGGATTTTTCGGACAGAACTTTGTTCCAAAAACCCACTTCACTGCTGCAGTGTACTTGACTTCTCCATACTTCAGAATGATGAACTTGGATTCTTCGGCAGAGAAGGGAGAATCTTTCTTGAAGCTGAACTTCTGGTGTGCAGGGGCAGCCATTTTCAAAGTCGTGTTGTATTAAATGAGACAAAGACAGCAACATCTTCCATGTATCCGGTCTCATATCAACGGAATAATAAAACCTCCCTATGTGGAGAGCTGGAAAAACGTTGGTGATGTCAGTTTGTCTGTTTATGTCATCAGATTTTTTACTATTCAAAATTGGCCCTCATGTTTGATCACCCCGTAGCAGCATCCCCCTGGGAGTGCTAGTCATCACGCTTAGCAGGATAGGCAAACAAAACTAAACCTATTGCCTCGCCTATGCTCCATGAAGGAGATGGCAGGACAAACTCACCGCAGTAGGTGTATATCGTGGACCTGTTAGAGAAGCGGACTTGGAGGTTGTAGAGCACAGCCGGCTCATGCAGGTAACTTAGAGACGTGAGATCATTCTCGCCGATGAGGATGTCGGGATTGCGCAGGGGCGGCAGGTCTTTTTCTTTCTCCACTTGCACCGTCAGAGTCTGCGCAACAACAAACATTGAAAACACACTAAACTCAAAAATACACATTAATAAAGCCTAGATACGTTAGTTTAAGTCTACCTAAACGTAGCAAAGGGTTCCAAAGAGAGGAAGGACCATGGCACCATTTAGTATGGAGTTAAGAAAACGAGAAGTTTAAGCACAAGATAAAATCCCTTGCACTTAGAAACAGTCCGTTAAGAAAAGAAGGCTATGAAACAAGAAAAGAGTTAAAGAAGAAAGTTAGAGATGCTGAGAAACAGGATAACAGTTAACCGAAAAAAAAATTAGTCCTACCACCCACAACCAAAATCATGTTATTTTAACAAAAGGAAGGCCTAACTCTAAGCTCGGGACCTAACCTTTTCCCCTGGGAGCGTCAATTCGCAGCATAAGTAGTCCTATTCACCAGAGGATATTCAGACAAAAGAAAGGACGATTTGTTTTTCACACATGGCCACATTATATTAACGCTGCCCATCAACCATGTAGCGAACAAAGTTAATCCACATTTTCGGCAAACTCTAGAAATTCATGGACCGTTCAACCAAGTTTTGTTAAGTCAAATTGATGCTACGACCATCACGGCGCTTTGAGTCAAAATGTTCAGGAAATTTACATATTCCTTCCTTAATTCACATGTGCTAACCTCCAAGTCTTGCTAAAATTCACCTTTCAAGTTACTTTTCTCAAAATACATCTTTGCACAATAAAGAAAATGCAAATTTATAAGGTTGTGAAATCATGAAAAAAAAGTAACATCATTAGACTATAAAGGGGATGCCTTTATAAACTAAGGGGATGCCCTTTCCCTTGGCATCGTACAATTTTACACTTATTCTGAAAATGAAAACGGCCCATGGAACTGATATCAGAAAACTCAGAAAATTGGTCATGTTCAAACCATCTACCAAAACACAGCAGTAAAAAGTCTCCGGTGAGGAAACGCCCTATATTAATCAGGCTTATAAACTCCAAAAAAATGAATCAGAATTACCAAACGGAGTTTTTCATCCTCAATTGACACCCTCGAGTTAAAAAACCGTAGTAAAGCGTCTTCGACACGTTAGCTTCAGTGCCTTTTCATTACTCGCTCATTTTGAATGTAGAAGTACGCGATTCAGAGCTTCACAGTGTTCCGTAGCAATTAGGGAAGCTCAAACGAACTTATATTCTCATCTTAGCAAAGTGTCCCGTTGTGATTTAGAAACATTAAACGAACTGATAATCTCATCTTACCCGAGTGTCCAGTGAGATGGAGAGGGAGGCCGGGAGGGAGGGGCAGTCGCTGTCGAGAACACCGCACACCCACACGGCGCTCTCGTCCGGCACCCATACCAGCGCACCCTGCGGTATGGGGAAAGTTAAGATTAGCGCAAGAACATCGAATTTCCTTATTGAAGGGAGCGAAGCGTTCTGAGAAACAATCGTTTTGGACGCACGGAGGGAGCTTGCGGACACAAGAGAGGGTCATTAGCCAAATTAATTAATATCGAGCCAGAAGAAATGCAGACACAACAGAAAAGAGGATATTAGATTATTAAGCAACAAATAAATTTAAAATGGACTTATACAGACGTTAAGTTTAGAAGCAAATTACGGAAATTGTATTACGATTCGAATGAGCAAAAAGAGATGTAAAAAACAAACTAACAAAACTCGAAATGAATTTGATAGAACTTACGGAAAACCCTTGCGATGACAGCGGAGAAAGTTCTCTAAGGTAACAGAAATACTTTTAATATGTAAGAAAGTCAACAACGCAGACGCTGAATTACACTAAGAAAAAACTACTAACTGCGGCAGAGAACAATTAATATTTCGATCCCTCTACAATTCGAATCTTTGATAGATACAATAGGGCAGGGGTTCTCGAACTTTTTTTCTACCAAAGACCCCTTTTCTTACACAAAAATAAGCTGAGGACTCCCTCACATGTGTTCCCCTAAGGAATACATGGATATATACATTGTACGCACTGTTTCATGATATCAACAGTCATAGAAAGCTATAAATAAATACCTTAACTGCGTTCACTGTTAAATTCGTTAAATTTTGCGAACCTCCTGTCAAAGTGCCACGGACTCCACTTTGAGAACCCATACAATAGGGTGTCAATTTTCCCCATACTTACCGATAATTTATTCAGTAAGAAGTAGAAATGTAAGGTTAAACGAGTTAGCTCTTTTAATACCTTAACTCTTAAAACAGGAATATTGAGCACCAACGACGCTCGCGAACGCAACTCAGTACAGAAGAAATTTGAGGAAAAATTTTGCTCTCAAATTTCCTGCGAGCAACCAAGAGTTAACCAGCCCAGTCCGAAAACCACAAGTCAAATATGAGGACCAGATATTTGGTTTCCTTCGCCGCAGCAGGGCAGGTAGAAGCGCAAGTTCTTCCAAATGGATTTAGCAGAACTCGCGCTGCTAGCTGTATAGCCATGGTAAACATTGTTTCAAAATCAGACCTCTGGAGCCGAAAAAGCGCACGACTTCAGCAACGTAATGCTTCCACTAAATGTACACAGCTCAGGTCAGAAAAATTCCATCGTAAACTCATTTGTGTTCCACAGCAAGACATATTCGCAAATTCGATCATGAACTAAAATAAGCTTGAAAAATCATCACAAATGGTGTGGCGAAAAATGAATCTCTAAGCATCACGGTCGTAATCATACACATTGAGCGAGGAAATGCCAGCTAATGGAGCGATGTAAGCAGCGACACAAATAGCGCGACAGCACGCATGTGAGGCACATGCTGACCGACAGCGGTCTCATACTTGTAATCCAAGAACGCACACCCACGTCACGTACTCATGAGCGTGCAGCGATGACCGGCAAAATAAAATGCATTCGTAAAATGCGGGCGTACGCTCGTGCATACAAGTCAATTTCGAGAGTTGGCTCTGCGCATGTCTAATTCTTAATAGACCTCACACTTCTGTATTTTATTATGATTCCATTCGTTTACATACTTAGAATATTCAGCAAACTGAATTTGAATTTGAATCTGTGGTGAAATATACGATATATAAATGTAATAGAGAAGAAGTGCATGATCATTTAATCGTATATTGTGGTACTGCATCACAACGACGCACCAGTGTGCAGCCACATCAAAAGATTACGATCTGCAAACTGCCCGGACGCAATCAGCTCGTGATGAAACACTCAGAAGGAGGACGCTACAGCAGGACAGAAATAGCTCAATGCTAGGGCTCATGGGTTACACAGTATAGTTCTGAAAATCGGTTTAACAACAATAACAGCATTCACTTAAAAAAATACACTTGAAAGAATACTTGTCTTATCCTCCTTTTACAACACAAGCATCTCCCAAAACGCAGCCCAAATCATCACGAAAATGTGCGCAGTAATTTCGTGAATCACATCGAATGCGAGATGAGCGCGCTGAGCGACGACAAGGAAAGCAAGCAGCCTGGAGCCCTGCACGCGGGTACTTTCGTACGGGCATGGCGGGGTCTGGAGAAAATAACGCAACAGCGTCATGAGAAAGTTAGAGAGTGAGCGCGCGCCCACCCGCCCGTCATCTCTACATGCTGCCAATTCTCTTATCTCCGCAAGCCAGCGTAAGTAAACTTGAAACACACGCGGTTCGGAGACACCTGCTACAAAGTTATCATAAATGTAAAGCCTTCTTTGAAATACTACAAGACATTTCAAACGAATGCTAACGTATGGTGAACTGCACTTCAACTTCTATGGAAGACAATAGAATGCAGCTAGCTGTAACAGCTACGCGAGAAGAATACGTATAGCCTCCACGCCAAAGCAGCGAATGACCCACAGCATCGCTTCCGTTCTCAACAAACGAAGCCATTAGTGCTGTGAACGGAAGGCACTTTTGTTGCACTGGAGATGAAGACATCAATTCACAATTCAGCACACAGAGCTACAACTACTATACTTGAGTCAATAAATGGTTGACGGAACTGTTTGTGAGACCAACATCCACTCAGGCCACCCAATGCAGCAGCATGATTCAGTCGACTCATACATAGACCAGTAAATTGGAAAAAGTTTGGCAGGAGAAATGTTTACTTAAGTGTCTAGGAAAAAATTTACTTCAAAGTATCAAAATGGACAATCGAAGCACGGAATAGGCCACACTTCCATTTTATCATCTGCGAAAACGGAACGCTGACGGAAAATTATTTCACTGAAAACTAAACGGAACTCGAATGTAACGTAATTCCATTGTCAAGTATCACGTTGACGACGAACTTAACGAGTCGAAGTAATACACGGATAAAAACAAAAAGAGTATAAAATTCAATGTACCCGTACTACTTCAATATACGGGGAAACAGCGGGTAGAACACATGAGACAATGAAGCACTAGTGAAAAACGTAGACAAAATTTCATTTTCACATAGGACGTCGTAACGCTTTAACCAGATAATTTCTTAAATTATCCTCACCACAAAGTAGGCGGTGAAACAATGCCGCAAATCAACACAACAATGCTATGAGCTAGGGTACAACAAGCATGAATCAGATTACTCAGTTCACGGCTGTGTCATGGCTGTTTAGAATTTTGTTCGAGGAAATCAATTTTGGCTTCAATATTTTGATCAGGTGTTTTCATGATAATAAATCAAATCGGCTCAATCAAACGAACAGGTTTGTTCGGATTAGTTCAAGGACTGGCTCGACGAGGGCCAGAAACCAGTTATGTTACTCACTGTAGAAAAACGATGTTGGAGAAAAAATGGAATGATTTATGCTTAAAATACCTCAATAGTGAAAAAACAAGAAGCACTCAGAGAATTGATACTTCAAGCACCGAACCATTTCTACTCTACAGCTGAAAAACTAAGAATTAGCAGTTTGCGTCCGCGCACTTGAATTCTGTTGAAGTATGTACACCTGTGCACATACTTCATGCCATGCTGTGCAGGAAATAATATATCTACTGATTTTTTCAAGCTTATTTCTGCACCCTAATTTTTAAAAATTTTCAACAGAAAATTTGAAAAATTTCACAACATGGAAATGGTAGTGTAATAAAGTGTATGCGTTAGGTGCAGAACCCTCTATGATGATAAGCTATGCGTAGTTAACAAAAATAATAGAAAATAGAAAAAACAGTAGGTGTTTGTACCATATTGCCATTTCATGTTGCTATGGGAGGGTTCAGAGTTATCACTATACACTCAGCAGTTAGCAAAATCGCAACACGCAATCCAACCAACAACAACGCTGTAACTCGTAAAAAAATTTAAATACCTGGCTACATGCTACCTGACTGGCCAGTGAATCAAATCTGCGAACTTACCCTCACCCAATAACTGATTTCATGAACACCATTAACACATCTTCTTAAAACGGAGAAAATCCCATAGTTAATAACCCTTAAAATAGAAAACGTTAACTATTCAGCATGCGTATCACCAAGTTTACACCATTATTGCGATGACCCAGAGATCACACGGCGAGAAGACGATAACTCAAGTTGTTGGGGGGCGCGGCAGGCATCCCACGCATGCTGTGATTCATCACACTTAAGTACAACAGGACACGCGTCTCGGTCGCGTAACCTAGTTTGCTCTCAAAAAGTGACCTCCACGCTTCAGCGACCGCTAGCTCCTCTCAACAGGATGACCAGACTGGCCTTGTGTTTAGCCAAAATGCTCGCGTTTGATCTTTTACAGGTTAAGATTAAGATTATGAGTTAGTTTAAGCCTCCCTAACCGCTACAAAAAAAAAACGTATCGAAGAGAGGAAGGAGGAAAGCACCATTTAGTATAGAGATAAGAGAATGAGGAATGTACGCAGAAGGGGCATAGAAACAGTAAGTTGAGAATGAAGTTCATGAAATAAGATGAAAGTCGAAGAAGAAAGTCAGAGGTGCTGAAAAACAGGACAGCGGTGAACCGAAAAAAGGTGGCCCTTGACATAACAAAAAAAACATTTTATTTCAACAAAAAGAAGGAATACCTAACTCTCAGCTCGGGCCATCACATTTTCCTCCTGGGAGCGCTAATTCACAAAGATATAATAGTTGCATCCCCATGAGGGGTTTGATCGTTTACAAGATGACTTTGACCATAAAATGCACTTACTTGGTTGTCAGATGCTGTGTGCTTATAATGGTCGACGTTCATTCGAAAAATGCCAAACGTAAGGATTTTTAGCGAGGAAAACGGCCAGTCAGACAACCCTGGCTCACAAAGCAGCGCGAGACGTAAAACATTCTGTCTGCACACCAATGCCTCGCACACCTGCTGCACGCCAACAACAAAGGCGTTCCAAAGAGAGGAAGGAGGAAGGCACCATTTCGAATGGACTAAAGAGACCGCGGAATCTATGCACAAGGTGCTTAGAAACAGTGAATTGAGAAAGATGTTCATAAAACAAGGTATAAGTTGAAGAAGAAAGTAGTAGGTGCTGAAAAACGGGACTGCGCTGAACTGAAAGAAGATGATCCGTAACAATGCAAAAAACCTATTCTATTTCAACATAAAGAAGGCCTACTTGACCATTAGCTCGGAACCTCATTTATTCCCTCTGGGAATGCTAATTCTCTCAGATACAATAGTTTTTTCACCCTTACAAGTACTCCCTTAAGATCAGAATCTGTGAGGCGAGGTATGTTTAAAGTGGTCGACAATTGGGTACTGCAATAACAGGGTTGCCACAGAGTTTGAAAAATTTTATACAAGGACAATTCAAGGATATTTCAAGGACAAATATTTGAAATGAAAGGACATTTTTCAGGGGATTTAAATTAAAATTCTTGATTTTTTTAAATGATAACCCCTACCCTATTGCCGGACGAAAAAAGATCTTACTATTTACTTTGCAGTTCAGAATTAAAATTTTATAAAAATTTCTAAATAAAAATTACTGTAGGGTAAATAAAAATATAACTATTCATGAATATGTGAAAATAACCATGGTAAGATCTTTGTTTGGATGGGGAAGGGCACATATTTTTTCCATTGCATCTTTACTAAGCTGAACAACATGACAATGATATGGAGAACAATGAAGAGTCAAATGTGAAAAACGTAAATAATCATTCCGAAAACATAAAATATTAGCCACATAGATCCTTCAAAAAATGAAATGAAAAATTCCTCTTCAGAGAGAAATAGGAATTCTACACTCTGCATGTCTATTAGACTACCTAGTGCAATGTTATTTTACTTAATCCAACCTTCCACAGTTCTAAGCTTTTCTTCAAGTCCTTTGATATTGCTTTCTTCTGTATCAATTTCTTCCGCAGTCTTCTTAGATTTAGCTCGGGAAGAATTTGAAGAAGCAAGGAGTGACAGATCTTCTTCTACTTGAGCTTTCATTGCCAAATCATCGGCCTCCTGAATAAATCGTTCAAGTGTACTTTCAAGCCTCATCTTTTTAGATTTTGAGGCTTCTATTTTTTCTATGAGTTTATGCTTTTTCCCAAGCTGTTCGGTCGTGTTCTTTTGCTTCGCCTGCTCTTCTTGGTAGGGGGAGTACCTCATTCTTGCTGCTTTACAGCTTGCTAGCATGCTTTTGGTCAATTTCACATCCCAAACATTCAAAGAATTGCCTGGGCCCAATTCTGAGCGAACTGAGTCAGTCGCCATTCTTCGTGCAACCAGTGTTTTTTTCGACATGTTACACGCAAGAACATCCTTATTTACGCTGAAGCCACGTTCAACCGAAGCCTGTCTATGTGAAAGAAGCAGAAGCTTCCTTACGAATCCCCACAATTTGGCATACTGAGGCTTTTTGCATGTATTTAGCAAAGAAGTAGTTCAAGCAAAGACTGTTTACCAGATCATACTCTTTGAAATCATCTAAACGTTCAACCTGGACATACTTCACGAAGCATTTATGTTCCTCAACAAATGCATCACAATCTGCTGATCTGACATGTTTACAATTTTTCATTGTTGATTACAAATTTTCAAGAATGACATGCTGCTTTGAATCTCTAGCTGTTGCAATAGTTTTAGGATTAAGAACATCCATATTTCGAGCTAGTGAATATTTCAAGGGACTTCTCTCAATAACCTTTTGAACAATTTTTCTGTAGAATCGTTTACACTGATGCTTGAACTCAATCTTCTGGACTTCGCTAACTTTATCAGCTTTTAGAGCCTCTCTAGTTTGGAACCCAATACTAATATGTTTCGATTGTTTTAGTACCTTCTCATCATTAAGGTCAATATTTGAAAGACAAGACCAGTCACAAGTTTCAGTCATTACTCTCTGGAGGACAAACTTTTCCATTATGTTCGTCAGTACCTAGCGCAATTCTGATGCAAGGAAAGGGATCATTGGCTTATCAGTTTGAAACCTTTCAACAAATGGAGACAAGTAATTGGCTGCATGAATAAATGCTTGCAGCTTAGACAGTTTCAGCTTATCATTCACTGCTTTTGCTACATTTGTTAATGAGGAAAACTTTGAAATTTTTGACTTGGGTCCACTAGAAATAGAATTTACATACTTGCAAATATTTTTCTAAATTTCTACAGCTCTCTGTGCCACACGAACGTCTTCTATCCACCGAGTCGCACAGAACTGAAGTGGAAAAACATCCAACTTGGTAGTGGATGGATAATCAGCTCGTCTTGCAGGAGAGTCGGAAAATAGTCACCATAATCACCTCCATAGCTGATCAATATTCCATCCACTTGCATTTGCTCCAGTCTTGAAGGCTCCATGGATCACATGTAATCCACAGCTTCCAATATCCAAAATATCTGGGGCTTCTGGATACGTCTCCTTCCTTGCTGCAACATAGTCGCGATGAAGCTTGCGGTTCATATTAGGGCCATCCATTGAAATTTGCAGAATGTTTAGGCCCTTCAAGTTTTCTGTAGCTTCGTGGAGTTTCTTCAGAAGATCAGCAGCATTACAATGGCCTAAAAACTCACATTTCAGGTACCGTGTTTCAACGCATTGTTTTTCTGAATCCCAAAAACGAACATGGACATCAATCTGCTCATCTTTTGTGACGCGATTGAAAGATTCATCAAAAAGAAGAACAAAGTTTGACGAATCTTTCAACTTAGCTGACAATTCATCAGAGAAGTATGGGGCTAGACCAAATGTTGTTAGATATGACAGTTTGGTTGTACCACATGTGAATCTTTTAGCAATTTCAGAGTCTAGGAACATTTGCCTGAAAAGTTCATTAGCTGATTGACTGGAAGAATGTGAGTGATGAGACATTGTATTATGCAATGCCCACATAATTTTTGATTTCAACATATCTTCTTGGTTAACAAATGAAGAAAGAGAAGATTGGAGTTCTGTTGAAGTTGAAGAGTTACAATTGGCCAAAACTGGGTTGGTGTTTGAGAAAGATGGTGTTTTTGCAGAATCAGGCTGTGAAGTTGCACTGAAGGTGAAGGTTCCGAGTGAGTTGATTGTGCTGTTGATTTCGTAGGTTCAAACCATCCTTTGATTGATTCACAATGTGGAGTCAGACGAGCCAAGTGCTTCTTACCTTTTGCATGGCTTTGTACAGCACCTAGCCTTATACTACCTAAATGAATGTCAACTTTACACACAGTGCAGGAAGTAAACAAAACAGAGATTTTGTGTCTTGCAAGCCATGGTTTCAATTCGGTTTACCGAAGCCAGTCTTCATTGAACCGATTCTCTCTCTTGATGGGTCCCATGGCCAATTAGGAGTAACTGAAAATATTCTTAATCTAGGATTGAGAGTCCCTAATAAATTCAATCAAAAATATCCGCAAAAAAAAAAGAAAGAATACTAGATTTGCATGATTCCAAAGTTATTTTAAATCATATTTCAACAGATATAGAAAATTCATTGTCATAGCAGAATAATTCATTGTCATAGCAGAAGGATTCATTTCAAATATGACTTGAGGACAAAAATAAAAAATACTTAAAGCATTAACACTAAACAGTCACTGCGAATAAAATCAACACCACACAACAGAACTTAAGAAAGAAAATAGCTGAGATGTGGGGGAATGCTATTACTTTATCCCCAAACAAGAGTGAATCTCTCATTCCCTGCACAGAATTGGTAAAATATAGCTAGTTAACAAATTAATGTTTTCACAGAACAAATAGAATTAATAAATAAGGGCACAACAAGGACACAAATGAAATTTCACAAGGACGGGGCAAGGACAGAAATTTATTTCTACAAGGACATTTCATTTTACAAGGACATTTTCATTTATACAAGGACAATTCAAGGATTTGGCAAGGATGTGGCAACCCTGAATAACCTCAGAAAGCTTGTCAAAGATGCAAATATTGAAGGATAAAAAGAAAATAAAAATAATGTTGACGAAGGCTGCCGCACGGTACATCAGCCTCACATAAGATACATTCAAATAAGAGAGAAAGCACGCACAAGTTTTGCTGCTCTTTTAACATCAATGGTACCCTTATCCAAGTACAACCTTTCTCGTAGGCACATACCACTGAACATCACCCCACGAAAAGAAAGGAGAATAATCCTTCTTAAGGAGAATAGTCCTTCTCAAGGAGAATAATCCTTCTTAAGGAGAATAGTCCTTCCCAAGAAGAATACCTTAAAGGCGAATACAAGGATATTATGTGAACTTTTCATGTTCCACCGCCCAAAAGAAAATCAGGAGGATGAGTTTTACGGACACTTGGAAGTATTCAATGCAAAATGCCTCTCCAGAGCAGCCTTTTAATAATTGTCTCAGCGGAAGTATTTCAAAAAGCCTAATTGTTATTCTAGGATCTCATAACCTCATGAGTATTTGCTAAGGACAAAATATTAACACGGTAACTGCGAAAGGTTAAAATGAAGTGCAATATTTAATTGAATTTAAAGTCAATTCTAGCGAGCAATTATGCCAATAGTAAGCATTAACTGGACCGTGTCTTCCTTTAGCTTTCATTAGGTATTTTTAAAAATTGATGATTGACAGCAGGTCGGTCAGCGGCATTTTAAAAAAATTTCCCTCAGTGACCACCGGTGGGTCTCTCCGCAGGAAACTTGTGAAGAGCAATATTGCACCTGCTTCCACACAAACAACTTTCACGCGATCGCAACTAAGTGTGATTTTGTTCGACGGAAAGGTTAATGCAGCAGTTTCACTGGCATTCTACCAACAGGGACATTCTTGCTTGCTATGGAAGGGACATTCTAATTATGTCGATTCCTGCAACGCAAAAATACTCAGAAAACCTCGCCCTGGTTTACAAAGAGCCCAAGCACAACAAGGCGAGAAGCAAAACTAACTGGTATCATTTGTAGCTAAAGCAAGAGAAACGTGATCACACCATCAGGATTCGACATTCCCAGCAGCTCTGACACATGCTACAAGTTCTTATGCACGCAGCGCTAGCTTATCTGCGGAAAACATGGAAAGGGAGCGTCACCCTGGAGCCAAGACCTGCATTGACAGCAGAGATGGCAGAACCAAGCACCTCAGAATGAAAGTGAAATGGAATGGAGGGCATCACAGCAGGCGGGGGCACGAGACTCGCGGTACTCACTCCCGCCATTCCATTACACAAGTTTCGGCCAAAAGCGGTGTTGTGGTTACACAGCTCAGTGGCTCAGATAATTGTCTCACGGTTTCAACTTACATATATCCAATGATAACTATCAAAATAAATATTCGTATCATAAAATAATTCAAGAACTGATAGAAATATAATAGAAACGAATAAATATAGTTAAAATGACAACGTTCACCAAGGGACGTACAGTCTAGTGCCATGTTCTACATAGATGGAGCTAGTGCTTGAGATCAGGTGTTTTTATTCATGACAATCAGCCTACAGATTGATTATAGATTATATATTAGTGTAAGCCTCCCTAAACACAACAAAATAAGAGCGTATCGAAGAGAGGAAGGAGGAAGACACCATTTAGTATGGATATTAGGGAATGCGGAATCTATGCAGAAGGGGCATAGAAACACTAATTTGAGTAACAGGTTTATGAAACAAGATCAAGTTGAAGAAGAAAGTGGTAGGTGCTGAAAAACAGGATAGCAGTGAACCGAAAAACGATGGTAAAAAATATTTTATTTGAACAAAAAGAAGGCCTACCTAACTCTCAGCTCGGGCCCTCACACATTTTCCCCTGTGAGCGCTAATTCCTATAGATACAATAGTTGTATCCCCCTGAAGGGGGGTTGAGAAAGAAGTTCATGAAACAAGATAAAAGTTGAAGAAGAAAGTAGTAAGTGCTGAAAAACAGGAGAGCAGTGAACCAAAAAAAGGTGGTCCTTAACGAAACAAAAAAAATATATATTTCAACAAAAAGAAAGCCTACTTAACCCTCAGCTCGGGCCCTCGCATATTTTTATCTGGGAGTGCTAATTCTCATTTATACAATAGTTGTATCCCCTTGAGAGGGCCAATAAAAATTAATAAAAAGCGATTACATATCCTCGAGTTCCCCTCTATTGTGAACTTTCTACATCTTTGATGTAAGATTAGAGAAGTACTCTACACACTATAACAAATCACTTTGATCCTTTTTTTCTCTTCACTTTGAGAACATAACACCAATTAACGCACGAATTCACGATCAGCTTCGCAATGATCATTTCCTTTTGAAATTTGACGGAGAGGTGTCAAAGCACTCTAATTATTATCAGATTTCAGCTCAATGCACTTGTGTTCTAGCACACGTAGCGGAACTACTCAGTGCCTTAGAAAGTACTCGCGGTTTCTCACTTCTAAAGGATTCCTGATTTAAAAACAACCATCATTTTAACATCACAGTGTTTGAACTTATGGATCAATCACTAATGATTACACAATTGGTTCCCAATTTCCATCCCAGAATAAACTTGAGATAACAACTGCATGCTCGTATAAAAATGCTCACTAGGACAGTTTTTATGACTGCTGTTGCTAAACTGCAAGCAGTCATGCAGTACTAGTCGAGTGACCTTAAACAAGAACTTGCTCATGAACTCCGACAGACAATTTCTTTTATGCATCGCTCGTATGCCCCCACATCTACACGGCGGCAACTAGTTGCCCTCCGCTCATCATTAACAGCAATAGATTTCTTTTAACCGTCTCACCAAAATTCCAACAACAGTGCTAACTCCACGCAAAAAAAAATCATCAGCCTAAAGACTCACCAAAAAAAGACTCACAGACGGATACAATTTCATTAGAAAACCATGTATTTATTTTACTTACATACAGCATGCATACCAGCATAACACACGCATCCTTTGACCAATACATGAATTGCAACAAAAAAACTGATCGATACGGATTCTAAAATAGAGTAAGCATAAAAATGCTCCGCTGAAAGTAGTTGAATATTTCATCCGTTCATTTTGAAAAAAATTCCTTTAGGTGTTTGAAAGCTCCATGGACAGGTTGGGGGAATCCATAAGAAGCCTCCGCTCATATTTCTAAAACAAGACAGCTTCTACCTTACCTTATATTAAAAAAGTAAATTCTAGCACATCGATGTTGAGGTTAAATTAGATGTTAGTTTAAGCCAACCTAACCACAACAAAGGCGTTGCAAAGAGAAGCAAGACGAAGGCACCATTTAATTTGGAGATAAGGAAAGGCGGAAACTATGCAAAAAGGGCATAGAAACAGTAAGTTTTTAAACAAATTTTGCAAACAAATCAAAGTTGAAAAGAAAATAGCAGGTACTGAAAAACAGGACAGCAGTGAACCGAAAATGATGGTCCGTAATAAAATAAAAAACCTATTCCATTTCACCAAAAGGAAGGCCTACCTAACCATTACCTCGGGACCTCGACATAATCCCCCTGGGAGCACTAATTCCCATAGATACAATAGTTATATCTGAGGTACAAAATCGGAGTTGCGAGTACCATAAGAGTTAGATCGGGTAGACAACATTACACCTAATAGCACAAGGCACGCCTGCCAACAGCAGCACCAGAACATGGTATGGTCACGTCACCTAAGGCGGCCTGGGCACCCACAGAGCAGCTGGGGCCAACCTTCGCTACCAAAGCGGGGCAGCCTCTGACCTCTCGCGACACTCACCTTCAAATGTACACCTCAACCTTCGGTATTGACGAGCAGATAGGTGCACCCGAATGTAATCATTTCTGCAACGCTCCAGTGTTAACACGTTAGCCATAATTTTATAGTTTGACTCTCAGATTAAATTAGATATTAGTTTGGAGCCTCCCTAACCGCAAAAAAAACGTTCCAAAGAGAAGACGGAAGAAGGCACCATTTAGTATAGATTTGAGGGAACGCAGAATTCAGGCACAAGGTGTATCGAAACAGTTGAGGAAGAAGTTTCTGAAACAATATCAATTTAAAAAAGAAAGCAACAGGTGCTTAAAAAAAGGACAGCAGTGAGCTGAAAAAAGATGGTCCGTAACAAAGCAAAAAACATTCTATTTCGAAAAAGGAAAACCTACCTAACCTTTAGCTCGGATCTCGTATTTTCCCCTTGGGAACGCTAATTCCTATAGAATTTGACCAGCAAGGATAAGCTGAAATTATTTGAGCATACATCCCTAGGCTCCTTTGAGTAAAAAGAAATGCAATGTCAAACTCTTTTGCCTTCATCTGTACAACGTTTCCAAGTCAAGTAGAAAGCAACAACGTGCTACGCTAAAGTCAATCAAACCAAGGTTACCAAGCTAGAGAATTTGTAAACCATTTAAGGTTGCTAGATGCAGGGATATTTTTATGATCAAATTTTATTCAAAGAAGCCTCGATAATAGAAAAAGGCCAATCAGGCAACACTCGCTTGAACCTCCAAGCGTAGAGTAATTCATTTCTTCTGTGTCACAAACAAAGAGAACAGAGCGACTCCAGACAAAACGCGAGAGCTGTAGTGTTTAATTGCTTCAAGATAAATATCGTCTATGCAAGACTAGAAGAAATAGCATGTCGCTTACGACACTAGGCTAGTAGCAAAGTTAGTTTTGAAAATTGAAAGAAATGGAAATGAAGTCTATGCGTTAACACGGATATGTTTACGGCCTTTCCGATCGCTGCAACAAGTTCACATCTCATCCATCTAAGCGTGAAAAGCAATGCATGCGGCACGACAGACGTGCCAACGACAAAGAACAACAGATGCAAAATCTCGATGCGGATCAAAAACTGAAGTCAGAACAATCCATCGAGAAAGTTGAATGGCCGCGAAGCACTCGAGTCAAAAATGAAGGCTGGAATTCAATGCAGACGTGAGACTCCACGACAGACGCGTTTTGCGACACAACCAGCTTGAGAACAGCGCAGAGCTGCGCAGCGTCACCAGACCGCCGGTCAAAATGAACGTTGGCGGTCTGCATACAGGCCGTCACGACAAAATGCGCAGCGGGAGCTATTCACGATTTAGCGAAAATACTTCAGCAGTACAAGTGTTGAATAACTTTCACGAACCAAAAGCGGCTCCCACTTCCATTCTCGTTGGTAAACAAGGGTCAGCCTCCACTCAGTCAGCCTTGGAGACACTAGGTCAAAACACCCAATGTCCAACGCCTCACGCGTTTGTCTTCAATGCCGCAAGGTTTCCGAGTTGAAATGAAACGTGACAATGAGCAAAGCTAACGTTCCTTCGAACTGCTGAAGATATGAAGCTTACCCAAACATAGAATTAATCTCTGAAGAGGAAGTGTCCATGTGATGGCCTACAGTTACACGAAGCCTACAGTAAAAGGGCCTCGCAGTCACGTTCATAGGAGCCGAAGCTTTCAAACGTCGTGTGCAACCGCACGAATGAATCAGTCGAAATTTACGCGCGCATCCATGCTAAAACAATTAATATACTATTAACACACTTTCGTTATGTCTGACAATATACCTACCGAAATGTTTGCTGGAGTCACCAGCCAAAATTTCGAGAATAAAACTGCCTTCAAAAACCTGTCTAGACGGCGGCTAGCAAACAAACAGCTCGACATCGCTCATTCGAATCCCGGTACAAACCGGAAACATGAGATCCCCATAATTGTCTTCCCCGTAGAATTAAATGAAGGACCCTAAGCCTCTTCCAGGAGAAGAATGAGGCAGTTTACTTCTCGTGGCCTTCGAGCTGCTTCAACAACCGTATTCCGGTCAGCGAACCTAGCGCCTCAAGACAATGCTAAGACGCTGAACAACTGCTATTACAATAACAAAATCAAGTTAAGGATGCCATTCGAGCGATATTAGCAGTAACAAGGATCGCATACTCCTTGTACATCTCTCAACTGAGACATAATAAAGAGCAAGGGAAAGAATGTATTCCGACAGACAAGACGCTCTCTCAGAAAGGCGTGAGAGACCTCGCGGCGGGCATTTATCAGCAGGCTATCAGCTACTGAGCTCGCGATACAAACCTGGGCACCATCGAACCCACCCGCAACTTCAAGGGAGACAATATAACCGCAACACTGAACCCTTTGATTCACACACGCACATCTCACATTTAGGTGAAATCATAACACAAAGAGAAATATTCGCAATACATGAAGTTGCTCCACAGGAGTAAGAAATCACTGCTGAAGATGAGGATTGTTTATTCTTTCCGCAATTTTCCTCTGGTTCATTATCTGAGGACACCATTTTTAGTGCTTGAAAGATCTCGATATTTTTGTATCAAATTTACCTAGGGTGAAGGTACGCCGAAGCTCGCACAGGAATTAGTGGTGTACAGGCTTCCTTGATAACTCACTACAATCGCAAATGAAATACTCATTCGAAGTTCATTGAAAAACAATATCAAGAAGTTATGATGATCGTGCACATGACGCGCACTATGAAGTATTAACTGATGCCCGGACGTGATTTGCACACATCACACACTCCACTTTATAGCCCAGGATGTACCAGCAGCTAAGTATTTATTGTATTTTTGTACGTGACAAAACAAGTTGAACTGAATTAAATCGCGATCCGAATAGTTCGTGTAAAAGAATAGTTATTGTTCGTCTGCTACAGCGACGAACTCGTGAATATGTCTCCCGCAATTTTTACTCACTTCAAAATATTTAGCTCAATAAGTACTAGCATAATTATGATTGTAAAATGAATTTTTTAACTTTACTATTTCATGAATTGAAGAAAAAATCGAACAAGAGCATAAATTGCAAAAAAAAACATGAAGAAGTGCACAATACTTTTGAAAACATCGTCAGAAAGCACAAAAATATAGCTGGTCATATCCGCTGCCCCGGTCTATGGTCGCAAGAGTAACAGAAAATAATGAATACTGTACGGCTAGACCGTAGTCCTTCTTTGAACACACCTATTAAATAAACATTCCGTCGAGGCGACCACAGCTACTTAGGCCGTGACGACGCCGCACCGTTTGCCTCGGTTTTCAACAAGAATGTACAGCTCAAGGGGACTACTACGGCATTGTGGAAGTCTTAATTATTTAACACGGAACAGTAAAAATTAATTCCAGTCTGAAGTATTGTATTCTGATCGTGTTTGTTCTCGTCATTGAACCTTCAGTAAAACTTTCAAGCATCATGAAAGGAAATTTTTCGATTAGCTAAACAATTAATGTCGGTAAGACAAAGATGACCCACAAAATGGGTAAAACATTTTGGGATTTATAATATATGCTTAAACATAGAATTAACTTCCATTCAAACGGAGTAAACTTTCCGTAAACACGGAGGCTGGTCAAAGATATTCACGCGCGGCATCACAAATACAAGTCTATCCTCGGCCTCCATCAACACAACCTCGATAACACCACCACCACTATTCGCTAAATTAGATTCACGAAAATTTTCGTAAAATTAGCCAAAATAAATTACAATCTCCAATGTAATTTGACAGTAAGATTTTAAATTCATGAGCAACAGATGGAGCCGTTAACTTGTATTCCTACTTGATACTAGGTAAATTATTACCAAGTGATTTCTAAGCTGCGTTCACTACTTGGAATGCACCTTATCAGCGAGCAATCAAAGAGCGAACAATGCACTAGAGACGGTCACAAGCAATTTCCTATTTTTTGCACCAGTACATAAATGAACATCTATTTAAGCCAGTATTCAAATGAACCCTTATATACTTACATTTCTAGATTGACTTTTTGGTCGACGTTACTTGGTCAGAGCATTTCTAACAGTTCATCGTCGGCAATTTACTTGTTAACAAAAAATAGCATGCGAGTACAACACTGTAAAACTCCAGACTCCAGATATTCCGTCACCGGGTGTCCATGAACACAGATGGCACGGGACTACTGAACACAAAAGCGCTTACACTGGGTTAAAGCCAACCATGTATAAGAAATGCAGCAGTAGCACTGCATGAACTGTACCAGTTTGTTGAGGAGGCTATGAAAGAAGCGCAAACGGAGCGCAAATTAGGCAGGCATGCAGGCGCGCACATTACGCACGCATGCAGAAGCACGCCACACCACAACACGCACCATGACCTGGCACCTGCAGGCAGCAGCGCCGCCACCATAGCACCTGCACGGCGGCAGGAAGGCAATTAAAGCGCCCCCCGCACTGATGAGCTGCCAGTTTTTCACAGCACCGGAAACAAGAGAGAGGGAATGAGGGGAGCGTGAGTCGCACTCCTGTGTCACACACACAAGGTCAACGTACAACGCTAAAATTATGTACAACAAAAAAAACTCGTTATTTCGCCCATTTAGCAGGATATCCATTACACTCGTAATTTAATTTTCTATCTTATAAGATAAAGACACTATACAATACGGCTGGAGTGAAACGATTCTATCATGAACGTAAAAGTTCTTGCTCTACATGACCCACGAACTATAATGCTTTGCCGGAAGCTGATGCACGCGTACAAGAGTGATGTACATGAAATAGATCAACTAAACACGGGGATGATACTGAAGCATGAAAATCGAGCTTTACGAGAGAACGGCCGTGAATACCGTATTTCTTTCACCATTGAGTTGAGAATTAACTCCACTACTATGAACAATTCAAGAGCTCCATCGAGGTAGATGAGTGTACTGTTGAGTTACGAAATCGGACGAACATTACAGAGCAGCAGCTGTATACAGAGATGTTGAAATTGTAGAGGCTAATCACCCGCTCAGGTCATTTACCCGTCAGGTCCATACTGAGGTGAGTGGAGGCTACATCAACTCTGAAGTGGAGGCGCTTATAGACTCACCCAGAGACGAGTGGAGGCGTTTATACTCACCCAGAGACGAGTGGAGGCGTTTATACTCACCCAGAGACAAGTGGAGGCGTTTATAGACTCACCCAGAGATGAGTGGAAACTCCATCCACTTTCGAGTGGAGGCTCCATCAACTCACACCTGAACTAGCCTGACAGGTCTGCCGGATGTCCCACACACGTCCAGGCGACACGATGCCAGCTGAAATCGTCTAGTCTGACCCGCACGCGCACTGATACCCTGCTGCACCCTAGATTGCATCATGGACTATGTATCACGAATAAATTGTGATCGTTTATTATTCTCAATACCTCAAAAATTGCACAATAGACTCACCGCAAGCTCAATTAACCCAATAGAAAAAGGTACTCAAAAGTAAAACAAGAGGACCGGAAATGTTTTAACGAATTCAGGAGGATAAAGCTGATAAATATGCTTCACACGCTACAAATCAATACGTGATCGGATTTTAAAATGCTACATTCTTAAGCTTCTGCATCACAAACTCATCTCACCGTAACGAAAACAGGATGTTTTGGGAATCTAACTCAAAATCTTATTTTTCCTGGTCAGGACCCGACTAAACAGAAGATTATATGTATCCTCAGCTTTAGGATGGATTTCGTCCATTCGCCTTCAGATGCCGGGCGAAGCAAATCCACCCGTGGGGTTAAGGCAAACAAATCTTGAATTTTATAAGGTAATAAAATGAAAATAATAAATCAGAGCCCGCCAGCACCGCAAACGAGCGTCCAGCAGCGCGTACGTGGGACCATCAAGTACACTGCACTGCACAGGAAGGCGCGCACGTGGGCCCATCAAGCACACTGCACTGCGCAGGAAGGCGCGCACGTGGACCCATCAAGTACACTGCACTGCACAGGAAGGCGCGAACGTGGGACCATCAAGTACACTGCACTG